>CM068833.1:99567080-99664580 GCA_028554795.2 Sinohyriopsis cumingii | reverse complement strand
GCAAGTACCATTTTAGTATGTCTTTAGTATGACTCGGCAGGGGCTCGAACCCGCGACCTACCGCATCCGCGGCAGACGCTCTAACCAATTACAGAGGTAGGAGGAGGGAGGGGATTAAACATATTTGCTTGTAATACACGAAACATTGCTTGTTTTTTTAGGAAAAGATGAATTCATTTCAGATAGCGTTGACAACACGCACGTGCTGCCTACTACATATATGTCATGCTATTGTTTGATAACTCTTGCGCAATGGCGGCATATGACAAGTCTTGTTGTACTAATTGAATTAGTGTGAATATTATGTGAACTTCCTCTCGCATCTGGATTTAATAAGTATGATTGGGGTGTGTTGGAACGATGGCTTATTTTCGCGGGGCGGTAGGTCGCTGAGTGTTGACTGTTTAATTTTGATTGGGTACTAATTTTGTGACTATCCTAGTTCTATATATGAACTTTGATCAAGTGTTGAACCTGCAGAAACGATGCGGCTAAGTAGACACATTGCGACTTCATCGTATGTAAATAAAAGACACTGCAGGTCTGTCTTGTGCAAACAGTTTCATCTTATCTATCTACCTTTCTGTACTTCCCAACCTTTATGATATCTACGATACGTACGAACATAAAGACAGATGAATTAATAATTTAAATTTTCATGAATATTGATGACAGTGTAACTAACGTGTATTGAGGAAAGATACTACGCATTATCCTGGCTTTGCATTTAAAAATGAAATAAAGAGACTTTTAGGACTCTACATCCTTAAAACTGAAACTTCGAAAAGTCGAGACTTTTATCCTAATGATCACATTTTCACGACCGAATCAGGTTTAGTGGAGGGGGGTGCGTGCGTGCGTGTCTGCGCGCGTGTATGTGTGAATCAAATGCAGAGTCCTATCCAAATGGTTTTATAGTTGACCTTAATTAAATACAACAATTATTAGTGCAATTGCTAAAGAAACAAGAGCAATGCCCTTTTAAAATTCAGTGAAACGGAAAAGATTGATCAGATAAAAAAAAAAATTCCCTAACCTAACTACACTCCAGATAAGTCAAAATAATCCAGTATCACTGACCTTTCATTGAATCGTGCGACGCAATAAAATAAATTCCCCTGAACAACCAGGTAGTAGTCAACCGTACATAGAAGAAAAGCACACATCAGAGGCATGTATTACCGACTAAGTTAACGACAGTCACAAGAAAAGGACCACCAGCGCATCAGGGCACTGCAGTGATAAAAGGCGCAAAAACGGTCAACATATAGTTTAGAAATCAACACGTTCTGAAAGACAGCGGTCGGACAATGTAACAAACAAACAGTGGTCAAAAACAGAAACTAATTTTATCGCATTACAAATAGACTCACCACTGAAAGGGTACGGTTTTGAATCCTACCATCGGACCAGCCAGCATGGTGTGTCATTTTATCGCATTACAAATAGACTCACCACCGAAAGGGTACGGTTCTGAATCCTACCATCGGACCAGCCAACATGGTGTGTCATTTGGCAAAGTACTTTACTTTGCCTCGAAACTAAATCAACATAATTCATTGATTTCTTTTCATATTCATTAACCGCTCCGGTGGCCTAGTGGTTAGAGCGTCCGACTCGGATGCGGGAGGCCGTGTGTTCGATCCCCGGCCGAGTCATACCAAAGACTTTCAAAAATAGTACTAACAGCTGCTTGGCGCTCAGCATTAAGAGGTTAGTGTTAGGACTGGTCGTCCTGGTGTAAGGACAATGTGACTGGGTGGAACACCATCATGCTACATGTCTGCGGCATGATGCCCCAGTGCTAGACATCCGCACTGCAGACATCGTAGCGAACTGAATGAACAATTGTTAAAGCTACGTTAAAAATCCAAAACACACACACACACACACACACACACACACACACACTATTCATTCACTAACCTGTAAGTTGTACTATTTTCCGTTCTTGTGTTATTATTATTATTAGTAGTAGTAGTATTAGTATTCTTATTAGTCAAACGTGAATTATCCGGACTATTTGAAACGGAAATTACTTTTTCGCGTATAAATTTACGCCCAGAATATAATTTTCCATACAACAAAACAACATAAATAAAATCAAATTACAAGGGAAGATGAAGGAAAGAAATAATAATGATACCAAAAATAACAATAGTTTGATGTCAATAATGAAGGGCGAAGCTGAGGAAACCGGTGACAAACTGACGAAAGGTGGGCTAAGATATACTTTTCGTTTATGATCTAGACACAATGAGCTCGCATTTGCTCTGTGTGTGTGTGTGTGTGTGTGTGTGTCTAGTACAAGTCACTGTGAAGGATTTATATTGCAAACATAATTAATACAAATATGTGTAATGTAAAATATTATATGAGCATAAGAGAATAAGACTGTCCTTGCTGATTTTCGAGAATCGTTTACTTCATCAAGAGTGACATTTTCGAGATTTTTATTTAAGATAAAAACTAAGAATCAAAATGCCACGCAGTAAGCACTTTTGTTTCGATTTTTGTGTCTTTGGTTATGTTTCTTTTTATAAATTTATATGGGCAAAGAAAGAGAGTCCACCGATTGAATGAAAGATTAAACGGCACCTCCACGCCCTCTATTGCCGTTATGCTAAATTAAATCAACTTTATTCAAATAAAGAAAATACTTCGTGAACTGATTCGTCACTCTCTTCCATCAAATTTACTTTATCGCATTTTCCTCGCAGATTTAATATACCGAGTGGCTAAATATTTATAATCTTGATTATAATCTATTACATTCCTTCGCGTCTTGATGTTGTATATACGCAGTGTAAATATTTTAGCTTAATGATGACGAATGTAAATTGTGCTCTATCCGAGTGCAACGACCCATCTTTTAATGAAATGTGCTTGCTGGTAGCGTGCGTGATGATCCTAACCTATCAGTTGATCTACCTTTGATCTTTGGGTTGTACAATACACACAGTATATACATGAGAATGAATACAGTGCGTCGTTTTGCCACACCCAAACTGTATGTTGACACGTGACAGTTATCAACATGTATCATTGTCCATGAGTGACGAAATTTTCCAACATGATGGCCACGCACAGTATCGATAGTTTTACAATTTCGAACATGAAAACTATTTTCTTTTCAGCGCATAGTTAATTTCCTTGCCGTCGGCAAAGGTTTTAACAATAATAATAACTTATACTAATACGCATGCGTGTGATAAATAATACACTTTGGGTCGGAAAACCAGTTCGTGTAAGAATACAACAGATCCAGTTTTTATCTTAAATTGTACGCAGCATCATTCATAATGCAGGATAAACTACACTCACAATCTAACCTAACATTAATCAGGCCTGGCATTACTGGTAGAGGTCCAAAAATAGTTCTTCCCCTGCATTAAATAAATTGATACAAATATACTCAGCAGGAAAAAAATCCTATTTGTTTTAGGGCATCTTTTCCTGACTATATTCTAAATATGTGTAGAAAGAAATGCATTGTTCAAGTATTGGCTTCCATCATTGATGGAATAAATAAACATCCTGCCCATAGTAAAATGACATTCACCTTCAAGGACCAGGTTGAACACTCAAATGAATCTAACGTAAACAAAGTTAGTTCTGATGTTCTCTTCCTGTGAACTGTCAATGAATAGCAGTTTGCGCCACATTTGCGCCCTCTCCAATATATTACAAATACATGCGAGGAAGAAACAGAAACAAAATTTGAAAGGTTATATTTATTTCTCTATTATAGAAAAGAGTTTGGTGACAATGGAAGTTCGAGTGTGTCCTATATGCTCATAGTACCTAAATATGGCCATAAGTAGAAAGTATGTCCGAAGAATTAGTGTGAAGTCCAGACCTTTATGCTACACGTTTTAGATTCCTCTCTACCAATTATCGGCAAGTCGACTGAAGATTCTTTATGGTCTTGTTGCTGCATTTAAAATGAGAAGAATGTACATACACGTATTACAATCGTCCTTGTTCGCTACGCAGCTAACTTTGGCGCGGCGTCATGGAATAAATCAGAGCCATGGTATGAAAATGTACCTGCCAAAATGGAAGAAATGTTAATGCGAAATAGCTGCGTTTTGAGTGATTAATCACCTGAAGTGGAAGTATCGTATTGATCCTTAGCTGGCTAACAGGTTTTTCCTTGGTGAAGGTACTTTAATCCGATTGCCTCGGCACTAAATAGCCTACATGTGTTCTGTTCTGTAAAACACCAAACCCGAACCAAATGATACTTCATAAATGAATGTCTTTAACACAACGTGATGACCTCTATTAAGAACAGTTAATGCCGAAGAGTTCGAAGAATTTCCGGCGTGCAGGTCTTTAATATAAGTTGTATATTTAACTCAAACTCATCTTGCATCTTTTGGAAGTTTTATTGATCAAAACCCAAATCTTAAATATCATAAAATCTATGTCACTTAATAGTCTGGTACGCACCTTGTATGTAGTGCAGCTATTTTGCTGCACTGTTTCCATGCAAAGTAAAAACAGTTCTTCACCATGGGGTATTAAACAAATAATGAGATAAAATATATTTCATTAATCTCTTTACCCTAAACTCGACGAGCAAAGAGAAACGCTGCTGATAACTGAAAAATCCATATTTTATCTGCACCTCGGTACACCATCTTTTTGCATTTTGGGTATTTAAGTAGGGGTACGTTAATTATCCTGTTTCGCAAATATTTCATCAGACATCAAACATCAGTTATCAATTGTATACAATCCAATATGGCACAGAGCTGAGATTAAAAATCTGCTAGGGATAAGAATACACGGCTTTTCCGAGAGCATGTATTTAGGATGTTAAAAAGAGAGGTTACCGTAAATTTAAAGATGGGAGCTATGCTGCCATAGCATTATAAATGGTTTCCCTTTTAACGGATCGCGTTATATCGGGTTTTACCTGTAACGAGAGCAGATACATCCCTTTCGTGCACTCCTTTTTTATGTAGGAGTACATATATGATGTATTCATAAAAGCGCAATATTTTCAAAGCTCTATATTATTTCCTAGTTAGATTAATAATTTGAACACCTTTAACCACCAAGGATGTGATGACATAATTAACAGCTCGCCCATGTCTTGTATTATGGGCATGTGAGTAAACTCTACCAATGAACTTGTTCTTTGCAAAGACCGATCTTAGGCTCATTATCCCAAATTTTTAAACAAAAATTACAAGTATGATTATATACTGGCAATGTAAAAAAACAAAACAAATAAGGGCGGATACAATTTTTTTCAGTTGCTCTGAGTTTCTCGACAGCACATCATTTGCAAGACGCATGCTATTTATAGTACGAGATTTGATTAAAAGTTAATGCTCGTGATTCAATAAACTACCGGATATGACAGCTAATAGACTTGATCACGTGTAACAAAATATGGTTGCTGAGCAACATTACTGGAGATTCCATTAAGGAGAGGTTATTGCTTAAAAATGCAGGTATATAATCTTTTAAACATCAGAAGAAAAGAATGATGGATCCACAGCCCACCACACAACTGGCAAGAGTAAAATTTAATTGAAAAGATTAAATACAATATTATAGCCTTAATGCGTGTACACACACACACACACACACACACAAACGGGGCCCCAAGTGGCCGAGTGGTCTAAAGCGCTCACCGTTACGGATCACTGCCATCTCACCTCTGTCTGCGTGAGTTCGAGTCTCATACTCGGCTAACGTTGGTACGTGAGAAAGCCTGTCAGTAGCTTCTCGCGGGTCGGTGGTTCTTCCCGGGGTTTTCCAGGGTTCTTCCTCCACCAATTATACTGGCCGCCATGTATAGCCTATCTTGTGCTGAAAAATGGCGTTAAACCCTACAACAACAACAACACACACAAACACATATACACACACAGTGTCGTGGCTACCAAACAAGAGGCATTGGGTTCGAAACTCGAGGTTTCATCGAATTGTTAAAAAAATTATTTTTTTATTTTTATGTTCAATCTTTAATTTTAAATCGCTCATCCCAATTTCGTTTTACTTTCTTTTAGTTCTTTCTTGAAACCATCTTTTATCACTCCCATCCTATGGTGGGCAACGGATGCTAATTTTTATTTAAAAAATGTCTAAACTTTGGTTGTAATATGTTTATGCTCCTAGTGTTATCTTCTATTTAAATTATGTTACCTCCATTGGGGGCCAGTGATGGCCACAAACTATTACCTCCATTGGGGGGCCCTGATTTCCACAAACTATTACCACCAATGGGGGCCCATGATGGCCACAAACTATTACCTCCACTGGGGACCCCTGATGGCCACAAACTATTACCTCCATTGGGGGCCCCCTGATGGCCACAAACTATTAACACCAATGGGGGCCCCTGATGGCCACAAACTATTACCTCCATTGGGGGGCCCCTGATGGCCACAAACTAGTACCTCCATTGGGGGCCCATGATGGCCACAAACTATTACCACCAAAGGGGGGAGGGGCGGACGGCAACAAACTATTACTTCCAGTCAGGACTTCTTCACAATAGTCGGTACTTAATTGTATCCAGAGGTAACTAACAATAGAATACCTTCAGATATTTAGCAGGTGGAGGTTAAAACACTCATTCCATAATATAAAATGGGTATATAAATTCATTTATTTATATGTTCCCTGGAACTGTGTCTTATTAAAGAAACACAGTAATAAAAATAAATAATCGTTCTTGGCATACGTAAATTTACGCTGATCATATTCAATTTTCACATGTTCTCTCTCTCTCTCTCTCTCTCTCTCTCTCCTTGCAATAACACTCGATCATGCGCCATCATGCGCCACTAGTTTTCATCCCACAACTCGACCTATCAGATCAATTACCGGTACTCAGAGTTGCGCATTTATTCACCACTGTTCTTTTATTCATTGGATATTATAATATTTTATATTGTATGATCGTTGTCTTCATGAAAACAAAATCGATTCGCACAACACATGCCATCTTGGTCCGTCCAAGTAGATGGACCGATTTAAAAATCCTCAGGGCAAGAATACATATATATAATGTATAATGTCATTTATTTCGCACATCAAGATGGGCATATACAAAGCTGTTGTTTATCATTAAACGCCAATCTCTGTTTGCAGACACAAATCCGTTTATTCGTATTCGTCCAATTTAGGATCATTTTGTGTTAGTGTCTTATAATTAACACAGGAGATCGTTTAAAATGATTAGAAAAGTGTGCAATAAGAGCCCATTTTGTCAGATGTATGAAATTCAGAATGACGTAGGATAATGTTTTGTCCACAAACTGTTTTAACGGGTTGTCATGATGCTACTTTTATTCCCACTGATTCTGGCCAGGTAGAAAGATGAGAGCATGTTATGTGTGATGTGATGTGATTTGGATTTTTAACGTAGCTTTAACAATTTTTCAGTCATATCGCTAAGATGTCTGCAGTGTGGCAGTTTATAGTGATGTCTAGCACTGGGGCATCATGCCGCAGACATGTAGCATGATGTCCCACCCAGACACATTATCCTGACACCAGGCCGACCAGTCCTAACGCTAACCTCTTAATGCTGAGCGCCAAGCGAGGCAGCTGTTAGTACCATTTTTGTAAGTCTTTGGTATGACTGAGAGTATGTTATACTCAAATCCAGACTGCATATAGGCAAATGCTGCAGGTCTTATCGATGTCATGCAGATCCAATGAATAGAGAGTGGGCGGGGTAGAAAACAGGACAAAGCAAAGCGCATAAAAACGGAGACGCTGGCCCTACGCCTTTCGAGATCTAAGTATGACAGAAACAAATAAACAAAGCCAAAGAATAGAACCATAAAATATCCTTTAAAAAAGTAGACAGCTGCATCTTGCGAACTATTTCAATTTTGGCAAAATCAATATTTCAATTTGTCAAGAACAAACTTTTCGTTGAAGTTACCCACATGTGACCTATTTAACCCACTAAAACAAACGAAACGTAACAATGTGTAGCAATGATCGGCTTGGAAGGCCACCCAAAAATTTGCTCTGCTTTATTAGGACATATGATGAGTATATTATTTAATGTGCATTTTACGCACGCAGCTGTATGCAAATATATGTATTTTATTTACGCTTTTGTGTTCGTAATTGTTATTTGTTTTTTTTTTTTGTTGTCTGCCTCAAAAGGGGACCCTTACATCTCGAAAACGCTTCGCCATTTTCGCAGACTTGTTGCATCATGGTTTGTCATGTTCGGTTCCACAAAAATTTTTGCTTGACAAGGAAGATTCTGTATGCTTGGAAAGACTGATATTGTCTGTATATTGTACGGAACTTTAAAGTTTTTTAACAATATTTGCAACATCTGGTTCACGAAATCTAGAGTACCGTTTAAAATAACGTGCAATTTGAACACCGTTCGATTTGCACTGCTGTCTCATCTTTATATAACTAATGTTACCACGCGTTTCACTCCTTTAGACAACCAGCTAATATAGTTTACATCATATTTGTCCTGGTCTGGTTACTGTAACATTTCTCACCACCTGCATACTGTTCCATACGCATACAAGTATAGGTTCTGATCTATGGCAAGATAGGGTAAATAAATCTAAAAATCTTAGCATATGAATGACAACTCAGATAGTGAGGAAATACATTAATCAAGGTGGAAATTGTGCTTTCTACAATAAATTTAGCATTGGTCAAATTATTCAGCCAATTTTTTCCTGGAAATCCTCTAAGATATGTTCTGTCACGAATTCTTGATTTATGGAATATTGAAAAGTGCACGACGTAAATAATACTTTACGGCGTAATGCTGTTAAACACATTGTCCTAAGAAAAGATTTTCAGCGTACGATTTTCAGCCCAGCAAAATAATCATTAATCATTGATTGAAGAATACTAAAATGAATAACTTTATTTCTGGACCGCCGCTGAAATACAAATGTAAAAATCGCCACTAAGTTTTAATTAAATTGACTAAAGAATTTGATGCAAGAGTAAAATAACGTAAAAGAAAGCTGCCTGAGTTGAAATAGAATTATCAGAACGATATCTAAACTTTCAGTGATTATCTCACTTCTATGGCAATAAATGACACCCCACCCCCACCCCAACGTATTAAAATGCGAGAAGAATTATTTGACCATGTTAAAAAAAAAAGATAGTATCAAGCATAGTACCTAGGGTGGATTATATATTTTGACATACGGAACTTTAATGATAGTAACATCACGTTAGGTTTGAACCTGAAAGTTTAGACCAAGTTCTCTCTTCAGCAGGTATGTAATTACTACAAAAAAAGACATCTTCAGGTAAAAGAAAATAATTCCGATAATGGAATAATCTCAGTACTCATTATGTTGGTATAAAAGCAACATTCGAAACGTCGGTCTGACACGAATCTGGTGTTAACACATGAAGATACAGCGGCAACGTTTGCATGTTTTAATAAACTATTAGAATCTTTTAAATCTTTAAGAAGGAAATTTCAGTGGTGGACTTGCTATGGATTTTTAATTTTTTTTTTAAATAGATGTATTCGCATATACCCGCATCAAATTTCGTTTTTTGTGGATACCAGGTATTTTGTCATTAAATGCTTCAAGTTGAGTGTGTTACATCTTTTCATGTGTGCTACATCTATTTATGTGTTCTGTTGCTATTTATGAGTGCTACATCTATACTTGTGTTACATCTATTTATGTGTGCTACATCTATATATGTGTGCTACATCTATTTATGTGTGCTACACACAAACACATACATATATATGTATATATATATATATATATATATATATATATATATATATATATATATATATATATATATATATATATATATATGTGTGTGTGTGTGTGTGTGTGTGTGTGTGTGTGTGTGTGTGCGTGCGCTACAGCTATTTATGAGTGCTATATTTATATATGTGTGCTACATCGATAAGAATCTAGGATATATCTTGTGATGAATTGAACTTTCTCTGTGACCACACTTTATACATGGGGAGGGAGGGGGATTTAGTGTTACCCTTATCTGGAACTCGCAATTTAGTAAAGCTAGTAGAGCATCGGACTCATTATGCAATGGTCAGTTGTCCTATACCCGCGCAGTCCAGCCAGGGTCGTTTGCCCCGTTTGTACTTGGGAAAGAACGTAGTCCCATTTTGTGAGAACGATATAGTTATGTGTGTGCTCAAAATGTCGTAAAAAATCAACCAACAATAACTACATGTCTCATCAGGTTTCATCTTTCGTGGATTTAGTTTCCGCTCCATTTCTTTTGAAGAACTGAATATTTTAAAACCAAATTTTGTGAGCGGTTGTACATTACAGAGAGCTAGGCGAAGGACAGATTTTCACAATTTTCAAAAAATTTTGACAGAGTTATGGCCGTTGGTTTATATAGAACTGTGTCGTTTAATTGCATCATAATTTCATTACAGCTCGGTAACTACAAATGACGTTGCACATTCAAATCAGATTTTGCATACAGCTATATCAAAGACAAATTTAATTTAATGTGTTAATACATGACTTGCTCAGAAATTTTATCTCAGTTTGCATCAGATCGATCTTCTCACGTCCATAACATTTTATGAACTGGATAGAAATCAGTCCAAATTTGATCTACGGTTTTACATTATGAAGTCCTAGATCAAGTTCGTTTTCCACCTTTTTCTGCGGAATATAACAGAGATTTGGCCCTTCCCATTAACAAATTCGAATGGAATATGGGCTCGTGTTTGACATTTCGAACTTATCCCTTCAGTTGCATGCGATATTTTCCCGCTAACAATGAACTCAAAGCAATTTAGGTAAGCTTCACAATAAAAATACCTAGGTAAACTTCGATATTCACTGTTGTACAACGTTATTGTCGTTGCTTTTGACCTAAGAATGCCGTTCAGTTCCGTGTTATTGGCTGAGATATCCATGTCGTATTGATAAAGTTATTTTAGCACACTCACGTTTTCACATGATATTCAAATTAACACAGTATTTCAGTATAAAGTTCAGATACCTCTGACAAATTTCTTGCTGCAAATAAATATTCATCTGATGTACATATAATCTATCCATGTATTTATTATAGTATGACCGCATTTTATCTGAATTCACGTTATAACGGAGCGCGCTATAGCGGGGTCACACTGTACGTATTATAGTACTTTCAGAAACTTTGCAAAAATGATACAATGTTTTAAAAAGGCAACAGCCACAAAAGCTAATAAATAAATCAACAAATCATTATATTCAGCCTTACCTTCTTATAGATTATATTTCATTCAGTGAATCGTGTCTTCACGATGCAGGTTTATGAATTAAGCTCCTGATGAACAGCGCGTGACCGTGTTAATTTTCTACCCGTTGCATATGTATTATAGATTACATTGTTTTTCATATAAGCATTTAGAAAAAAAACGTTACTTAAATGAATGTAAATAATAAATAAATCACGTTGAGGAAACAGTTTTTCCCTAAGGGAAACGTTTTATATACATCTTAATGTTGGATTCAGTTTTATTTAAAATCCATCTGTGTAAAGATATTACAAATCAAAGGATATAACTGTATCTTTATTTTAGATCTCTTAAACGTTTAAATATCTTAAAAGCGGACAATTAACACATTCATTATGTTTTCCTACGGACTATTAAAGAGTTCATTAATCGTATAGCCACCGTTCCTCTGTAGAACACATCATGTTTATAATCAACATTAATATATATCCGTATCTGTAATCACACGCGCTTCTAGAGCTGTTGGGAATGGCGAGGCTATTAACTTATAGTACCCAGAAGCAAGATAACGTTTTTGGAGAGTTTTTGAAGTTGTATCGCTATTTGTATTTTAAATGTCTTGCATTTTCAGAATATTCAGCTAAAAATAATATATCGTCTAAATCAAACGTACACACATCATAAAACCATACACTAGCAGCAGTAACAATAATGAAACAGTAACCAGAATAAATAATTCACTCTTAGGGATAGAGGTATCACCTGTTGATGTAGCACCTGTTGAGCAACCTTATTATCTTGATCTACGTTAACTTCAACAGATACGATAAAGGCGTTTGAAACAGCATGCATAGATAGCTAACTTTTAGGGCAACAGATGATGCCAACGAAGACACTATTTTATTGATTCACCTCCCTCCCTCCCTCCCTCTCTCTCTCTCTCTCTCTCTCTCTCTCTCTCTCCACAATTCTCATAAATCTATCCGCGAGCCAGCGACACAACAATAAAATATGACACGGAGCTTTTAGTACTTATAATAATAATAATAATAATAATAATAATAATAATAATAATAATAATAATAATATTAATATTAATAATGAAGACTTTGTAGAGCGCCTAATCTTTAGAAGCTCTAAGCGCTTTACAACATTAGAAAACACCTATAACATAAAATAAAACATATAATGAAATTATTACAAAAGCAAACACCAGTAAATTAAAAAAAAACATAAAAAGCATCCTGAATATATTTAAGGTAGGGAACATTATTGGGTCTTTAAGTGTGTTCCTGCAGTCGAAATAAGTGAGTTTTAAGAGCACTCTTGAATGGTATCACTGCCTTTGTGTTTAAGTTCAGTGGGCAATCCCTTCCATGTTGTTGAGACCTGATTTGCAAAAGAACGTTGTCTTCGTTTTCGTAGTGGGAATAACGAGTATACGATTGTCAGAAGAGGAGTGTAAGTATCTTGCTGGAGTGTACACATGGGTGATGTCGGATAGGTATGTTGGATTGGCGTCCGTCAGTGAAACGTAGCACAGAGAACAACTTTTGTATTTGATTCTGGATAGAATGGATAGCCAGTATAGGGTACAGATCAGTGGTACTCTAAGTATGATCCAAGCAGTTGTGTTTTGAACTTTTTGAAGTTTCTGAAGTAGATATTGAGATGAACCAGACATAATTGTGTTACAATAATCCAGTCTTGAAAGTACTAATGAACATGCAAGTGTTTTAGTGGTATCAACCGAAAGATATTTGCGAATGGAGCTGATGCGTCTCAGCTCAAGATATGCAACCTTGCATATTTTCATCACATGTTGGTGCAACGTGAGAGTACTGTCCAGAGTAACACTAGGTTTCGTACTGACTGTGTGAATTTAATATTGGTGTTACTGATATTTATTGTATAAGGTAAAGGATGTGAATGAGAAAGTCTTTGTGTTGTGATCAGAATGGCCTCAGTTTTATCATCATTCATATATAAATGAATCGAGGGAAATGAAACTACTATATTCAAACAGAACAGATACGTAGACTTTTGCAGCGTGCAGAGAACATGTCATCCGAGTAGCCACTGAATTTTCATTCCATCCCAACCCACCCCGCCCCACTCCCTCATTTCACACACAATATTTATAGTTTCAGCATTATTAAGGAACAACATGGCGATGAGAAGGAAACAATATATACAAACACTGAATATTTTATATCACCAACCGTATAAGTCAAAACAAAAAGGTAATCCTTATTAGCTCAGTAACAGATGAATCCCAACCAGTATCAACAGCTGTAACGTAAATAATGTTTATGTGATATACTCTAGACACACAAATTAGAAGGAATTACACTAGCAAAGATTACAAAGGAATCACATATATTTCGGCGCTTAATAACATAGTTTACATATCAATTACTCGTAGAACACATTGTGATATGGCGACATTTTATTGAAAGCGCCTTGCGAGTAGGAACACACTAAAATGACGGCCACAAGTGATCGAGAGGAATCAGTCTTGCAGAACGTAATATTAACGGCATAGTCGATAATTAGACTCTTCTGCAGTGACCAACCATTGTATGTTTCACCATCATTCGTTGCAAATGGAGATTCAAGACAAAAATGATTTTAAAAATTTAACTTTTGACCCAAATCTGTCTATTACATTTGACCGCTAAATATGAAACCCAAACGTAGATTATCATTTCAAATTTTCTTCAGCAAGGAGGGTCTTTAGTAGTTTAAGTAGTTTTCAGAACCTGATTTTGTACTGCTAGCAGTGAATTTAAGACTCGTATACACTGTGTCAGATTTTGATTCTGTCTTTTCTATTGTCAAAACCTCGATGCCACCACTACTAATATACTACTACTACTAATAACAATAAAGTCTTTCTTATTGAGAGTGATACAACTGATACAACGGCTGTTCTCCATAGTGGCCATTAATTATATATATATATATATATATATATATATATATATATATATATATATATATATATATATAGAGAGAGAGAGAGAGAGAGAGAGAGAGAGAGAGAGAGAGAGAGATGGGAAACATGTTTCATACAATAAAAAGTATTATGGATTGGTGTACACAAAAGCAAATGCGTATGGATTCCGTATACTGAACATTCTGTACACAAATATGCATGATTAAAACAAACCTTTTCATTCACATACATATTCTCTCTCTCTCTCTCTCTCTCTCTCTCTCTCTCTCTCTCTGGGGTCCCGAGTGGCCGAGTGGTCTAAAGCGCTCTCCGTTACGGATCACTGCCATCTCGCCTCTGTCTGCGTGGGTTCGAGTCTAGGATTCGGCCAACGTGGGTATGTAGAACACTTGCCAGTAGCTTCTCGTGGGTCGGTGGTTTTTCCCGGGGTTTTCCCGGGTTCTACCTCCACCATTAATACTGGCCGCCATGCATAGCCTATCGTGTGCTGAAAAATGGCGTTAAACCCCACAACAACAAAACAAAAACAACTCTCTCTCTCTCTCCCTATATATAACAATGTTTGTCATAATCTATTTTAGAGCTAATCTGGATTACATTCATTTCAAACATCACTGTTATATAGAAGGCACCGATGATGCTTCATAACACCTAAAGGCAGACAGCTAAAAATAACTGGACCGACCAAAGTCAAATGGTTCCATATACAATTCAGCTTGGCAACTCGGGGCCCCCGAGAGCAGTCTCACATGATGGATATGTGTTAATCATGAAAAAACGAGATCAGTCTCACATGAGTGATATGTGTTAATCATGAAAAAGCCATTGTTTTTCGAGATGTGAGCAAACGATGGGAAGCATTAAGATGGGCATGAATTGTTTATTTCATCAGCAGAACCAGATATTACAAGAGGTTTCACTTTAGCCCCTTTCCAATTGTCAAGAAATGTATTTGGTTTTATACTAAAATTACATATGTATGTTATGCTTTTTTAGATACAAAGTGATACTCTCAATAACAATATTGTTCCAGTGTGGATTATATTACTTCCAAACTTTTTGCAGATACTTCAATACATTTTCGTCAGTTGTAAGGTTTATTTTATACAAAGTACACTCAGGGAAACTATCGTAAGTAGTTATGAGTCAATCACAATCGACCAATACGTGAAATTTAAAGTTCTAAAGATACAAGCCAAATTTGTCGTATTAATGTACTTTGTGGTTGCGATTATATAAACAATATGCAGCCCGACATATTTTATTCCAAAAAGTACGCATTAAGAATGGCACTACCTTTTCAATAAATCTGAAGCTCAGGTTATATTGTTGATATCTTTTGTTTGTTATGTTTTTTCATGTTTTTTTACGTCTTGTTTTGGTATATGCTTGTGTTAATTTTCTTTTGTAAAGTTCTCTTTCTATCGTCAAAACGAACATTTTGAACATAAGGTTCTCGGCAATATCTTGCTGTCTGTAAGAACAATACACCAGTGTATTCGAAACCTTAGTAAACCGGGAGACACTCGGCACATTTTGCTCAGCAATTTTGCGTTCCCAAGATAAATAAGACAAACTCGGAGGTGTAAGACTGATTGAGTTTCCATTCCTTTTTTTTGCTTTGTGTGTGGGGGGGGGGAGGGGGATGGAGCCAAAAGCCAAAGTACTTACAATTATTGCCCGACAATGTGGTACTCACTTTATGATCTATTTCCTGAATTTGCAAGGATCAGACAGCGTGGCAGTTTAAACATATTCAAACATTTTTTCCTCTCTATAAAGCACACATGCACAAACAAGCATTAAATCTATAATCCATAATTGCCCGATTGTAAAATCATACATAAATGTTCTTGAAATTCTTATGTCACTTGTTTATGCTTGACAAAACAGTAACACAAGAAAGAGTGAAAACAACAAGCTCTGAAAACTACAATAATTTATTTCCCTGGAAAAATTCCATAAAAATTAAAAAATATGAACTTACGGTTTTATAGAATCGAATCCAAAAATTATCAGAGAATACAATTTTAGTAGTCCTAATAACAAAATGTTCTACTGATTTCACGTTCGAATCCCGACGAAGAATCCAAGATGGAAGTCGATGACGTATGCTGTAATATGTTGTGTTGAAGTCTACAATTCTTTGTAAAAAACAAGAATTATCACTCCGGTTTCTGATAGCTGAATACATTTTTATAGAAATAAAAAAAAATGTTCTTGTTCCACAATATTACATGAGCAAAAGTATTTTCAATAAAAATGATGGAATTAATCCTTTTGAATCCAAGTAATTTGAAATAACTCCAAACCAAGTAATTTGAAATAACTCCAAACAGCACAACATACAACAGTTTAACAGTCAAGCTTCTACTGAGATTCATTCTCCAAAACATGGGTTATATGGGCTTTCTAAAACGAAGACAAGGGTCATGTGATCATTTTCTGGAAGTTTATAGAAGCAAATACTTGTTACAGATCATATTTACCCAGTACGACTCTGACGAAAACCAATCATTTTGTACTCTAAGAAAAAAAAAGTGTTTATATCTTAAAGACAAAGTCCCATCATGACCTTGGAAACAACCAATCATTTTAAAATAAAAAAGAATTTGTATACGAAGGTTGTTACAAATTCTGAAACAAAGTCAGGATTTAGATGAACACCTGGTGTTTATAAACTAACAGTCAAGGTCATATTTTTGTCTCTAGTGAATAAATTTACATTACAATGTCATGTAACGAATATTTTTTTTAAAACTGACAAACAATTAAATTGAAATTAATATATATTTAATCAGATATAATTAAATCAAATATACATGTCGCGTTTGCCTGCCCGCGATTACGTAAGTCAGGAACAAAGGAAGGGGTTAGCGCCATGAATATGTCGACCCTGCACTGCCGTGGCGATTTGTGATTGTACAAGAGTTCTCTTCGTTAGGTGTCAAAACTAACATGTAGATGTTAAAAGCTTTGTGCTCGAACAAAGGACCCTCGATGCTGTTGTAAATCTCTACGCGCTGACAGATGGCCTGAGGCTCGTCTGTTAAGCTCAACCGACTGGGGTAAAATTGATATCCAATCAGAGCTGAGGAAGGGTGGGGCCATCAATTCGAACCAGAATTTAACAGTCATTTGGGCTGGGAACGAATTAGTCATTGTGAAGCATCGCGCTGACAAGTTGTAGCAATAACTCCAAAAGCCACTCGTGATTTGGCGGGTAAAACCTTGGTACATTCAAGGACAGAAAGCTTTGTTAAGGTCAGTGAGTTATTTGCTCGATTGTTGCAGAATGTTACGGCATTGTAATTGTAATCATGTGCAGTATGTATATTTACTTACTAGAATCGTTAGGACGTAGAATTACCTTTGTATTGTTTAATTTACATGCGTACTTGAGAAATGAGCTATGATTATGTAGATTGCTCGCTCGTCAGAATTAATACTGTAATACGCTATTTAGTTACTTCGTGGTAAACTAATGTATTTATTTATGTGATATTCTATATTTTGCAATTGTTGAATTAAATGGTAACTTTGGAAATGGTTGCAGTGTGTAAATTTAAATAATATGGATATTTGAATATTTGTGTACACTTGTGGGAGTGTAACGTACAGAAATGCGTCTGATTGTTGTGGTATTGTTGAGAATAATGAGATTAAGAATATATATATATATATATATATATATATATATATATATATATATATATATATATATATATATATATATATATATATATATATATATATATATTGATGTGACGCAATTTAGTGATTTCTGTATGATAAGTAGGATACCGCTCTTATTGCAACGTTGTTTCTATAAGAACGTGTGGGTTTTTCGATGTGCACGAATGCGTGACCAAAGATGTAGATAGCCTTTATCTGATGATTGATTGTTGATGTAGTGTGGAGATGGCTAACACAAATGCTAACGTCCTTGTGTTTTTCATAGGAAGCTTTTGGGGACAGAACTACCGGGTAGTCAAGTCCCGAGTCTCAGAGAGACAGGATAGAACAAGGCAGTAGGCCGAGAACAAGCCTAGTTGCTGGAGAAAGAGAGAGAGAGAAGGAGGAGGAGAAAAGGAGACAAAAGGGGAAGAGGATAGGAAGAATCGGAGTACGGAGAACGCCGGAAGGAGGAAAGGAATTGGCGGAGTAAACACAGATGAGTAGAAACCAAATACAGGGGAAAGCCATCTCACACTATAATCACGTGATGAAATAAGTTGTTACATGGTCGAGAGGAAGAAGATTGTTTGAGAAATTAATATCGTTTAATTTGTATTAAATTGTTATTCTTTGAATTTCAAATTTGTGTTCTTAATAATTTAATTGTCGGTATTGCTGACTGGGGGCTCGGAGCTTTACCTCTCTCTATCACTAATTTCACTTCCTACAAAAACGAGCCAGGGTGGGAATTCCATAGTAATTCAAATAAATATTGGGAGCATTCCACCCCAACGCATAACAGTGGGTCACATAGAACTTCACAATACATAATAAAATAGATTAATATGGGATTTATTTCGTAAACTCTGAGAAAACATGCTCACCAGACTTTATCTCGGTTTCATGTTCCGAATACTTGTATCTCACTATAACTGACATCACAATATATCTAAAGAAAAGTCACTATTATGAAATTTCACAAAAAGTTTTCAGACCGCTCCGGTGGTTAGAGCGTCCGCCTCGCATGCGAAAGGTCACGGGATTGAACCCATCCCGAATCGTACCAAAGGCTTATAAAATGGTACTAACAGCTGCCTCACTAGGCGCTCCGCATTAAAAGGCTAATGTTAGGGTTGGTTGGCCTGGTATCAGGATAATGTGACTCTGATGGGATATGATGCTAATGTCTGCGGCATAATGCCCCAGAGCTAAACATCACTATAAACTGCCACACTGCAGACATTGTAGCTATATGACTGCAAAATTGATGAATCTACGTTAAAAATCTAAATCACACAAACACACACGCGCGCGCACAAATACGCATAAACAGGCGCATAAGTTTGAAACAACACAAATAACACTATAATATCACATGTTTGGCCAAGAAATTGTAAATTTAAAGTTTAATAAATGCCTCATCATAATGTGTATAATTCTATAACTCGCACTATTGGAATGGAAATATTCAAGCAATGTCAATTATGTGTGCAAGCGATTTCGCTTTTATAAATCAGCACGAGGAAGAAAGAAAGCCGAACAGGAGGCATTGGCTGTAGTGTTAGTGGAGAATCGACATGATTAAAATCGACTTTTAAGCGCAACCGATGCAATAAACCTCCTCTTGTTTCACTTAAGACAATACCGTGGTTTCCAGATCACAAACAATTACACAAGAATTTATTTTAGTTGCAGAATCTCTCTTTTTCTATCTCATGTTCTATAGGATACCTATTTAATTCAGCGGATATATTCTACCAGTGAACGCAGCGAAAATAAACAACTCGCCAAACATAGATGGATTGCCCCCAAAATGCAGTTATAAAAGTATCTTCGGACAAATCAATATTATTCTTGCATTCCAGCCGCTAGAAAATGTGGGTAATTTTCTTTTTACTCTCGGGACAAACTAATTATATATTACTGAAATTGTACGTTTATCACTGAATAATTCATAAATAATATTTTTCTAAAGTCTTATTATCGCATAAGCTTAACATATTCCGAGAGCTAACAAAATAGGAAAACTCTTTTCCTCAGTTGCGAATATAAAACCTGCTTTGGCAGACACTTGATCTTCAGCTATCTGAACGGTTGTGTAATTTATAAATAAATGCAGGTGGGTGGAGTATGGCTTCAGAAGGCTGTGTGTATACTGTGTTATAATGTTTACGTTAAGGACAACCTTGACTACAGGATGAAGTGAATTTGGGGCAGATTTCAACATGGTGCTGACACTTGAGACAAATACTTGATGAACGTGTGCACAAAACATGCAGCATTCGTATCTTGAACAGATGTGAACTACGTCGTTCTCCATGAAGCTGACTGTTGTATATGTAGCAATATTGTTTCGTTTTTATTTTTCGACCGGAAGAATCTAAGTAACATTTTTACTTCTAGCTGTGAACGGCAACATTATATTTACGCATAAATGTTTGACAGTACAACATTCGCTAAATGGTGTTATGTAAACTACATTTATACAAATGTACATACAAACAGAATTGTAAAATATAAAAATTATTAAAAGTATTAAAATCAAACGTCAAGTAATACAAGATAAAATAAAAATGGTGCATATGTTAAATCTGTGAAAACGTATATCAAATTAATAATAACGGTAACAAAAATATGTTACATCCTTAAAATCAAAGGTAACAATTTATTACATGATAATGCCAGATTTTCTCAAATATTGCACCATTATAAAATTCCTTAAATGGGTTCACATCAATACAGTTTTGTCTCCCAGGCTGGAAATCGACACACTTAACAAGAATGTATTTCGCTATTAGTGGACACTGGCAGGGTATGTACGCCAGCGGAGCTTCACTGTTCCTAAGCTAATTAGGAATCAGATATGCCCGACCTGTACGCGATCGGCACATCTTTACCATTTGTTGTATATGACTGGTACCACTGCCAATTACGCCATGCCAATTTATATTAAAATGCCATATCCACTCGTATCAGACGCCAAAAGTCTGCTACAGTTTATGAGATGTAGCATGTGTATGAACCATTAATTATTGGACGGAACTATTGTAGAGTAGCCTCCCTTAGAAAAGCGAGCACGTAATCGTACACACTCAACATACTTAAGAAATGTCATATCTGCAAATGGTAATAACTTTAGACAATATCTTTCGTCACTAAATTATCACAAGGGAAGATTTCTGGAAATATTAAAGGTTGTGTGTTATCCCAAAACGTGTTACATGAAAGTGAACACTCTTGAAAATGTCATCGACTCACTGTACACTAATGATAATGGTGTTCAGATTACAGATTTGTATTTATCCTTTACAGTTAGACGTACTAGATAAAATAATTCTCGATATATGCCATACACTTTGAACTTTCATTTATTACAACTAGATAAACAAGCGAAAAAACATTATATTTCTTCGCAATGTTTTTTAAAACATGGCGAGTAAATGTTACATATATTTGATATAATTTATATTTGATTTAATTTAATTGTTTGCAAGTTTTAAAATCGTTTTATTTTTAATTTCATTACATATCAAAGTAATATAATTTTGTTTACTAGGAATTTGATATTTGTCAGTAAATTCAGTTTGACTTGACTCTTTTCATAAACACCTAATAATAGAAACACTGTTTCTATTTTTGACTTAGTTTCCGACCTTGATTCAGAAATCACTGATACAAGTTAAAATAAAAAACCTTTCTATTTTTTGTATTCTTGGAGTAAAATGATTGGTTTCTATCAAGGTCATACTAGGAGTATGTGACTTTAAATAGTAAACAGCGCTATTTCGCTATTCTGTTTTTTCCGAAATTGCGCAGTAGTTAGATTTCTTATTGATGTCTAGAGAAATGTTTCTCAGTTTGGGCTTTTACACTGGAAAGTGTGTGCTTGTGACCAGTTGGAGTTATATTTTAACTTTTATTCAAATTATTTGGAGTTGAAAAGATATTTTTTTTTCCCCTGGAAATATTTGAGTGCTCAAACAGAATTCTTGGACGAAGAAATTGATTCAATTTTATTCAGAAATTCAAACACCAGAATAGCATTGTCTGTGGAATTACAAAGAACTCTAGACGCTACACCATCATAAAGGCTACCGTATACGTCATCATCTTCCATTTTGGAGTTTTCGTCGCTACTCGAGCTTGAATTAATTAGAACATTTACTAGAACTTCTAAAATTTTATTCGTGGATTATTTCTAGATTTGATTCTTAAAACCCTAAGTTCTTATTTTTCATTTTTACAGTATTTTTCCATGGAAATAAATTATTTGTTTAATTTGTCAAAGCATGTTGTTTTCACTCTTTCTTTTGTTATTGTTTATTAGAGTCTAAACACTTAGCATAACAGCACATTTTCTCCATTAAAATGATCTGAATAGTCAACACAAGTTTTAAGCATAAAACAGTGATTTGAAATCCAAATATAACACCAAATGTATTTTTTAACACTAATTGAAATATAGTTTGAACTGGATTGTGTCGTTATGTCCTACCTGGATTGTATTACTAAATCAAAGATTACCTAAAATTTGAAGCTAGATTTTGAGGCTCTAAATAGGGTTTGCGTGGATGTATTTGTAAGGGTCAGTAGAAAGTAATATAACCATTTATCTATGCTGAGGTATTTTATAAACATGTTTTCCTTCGGTAAAATGCTTTCATTTTAAACAACTGTACATTCTGTGAAGAGCCAGCCATAAGTCCCAACATCTCTCTCTCTCTCTCTCTCTCTCTCTCTCTCTCTCTCTCTTTAGACATCCTCCTTACTATAGTACAGAATGTCATATTTAAGAGTCAAATATGAACAACCTACCTGAAGGATAGAAGCAAGACTGATTACTGTGCCGCTGAAAAGGGAAAGAAAAATATACATTTATTAGTTTATACTAATTATACTGGTAGCTGTATGTTAATGTACCATCGTGTGGGAATAAGTCACCGTGGACACTTAATTCTTGTTTTTATCTTGTTTCATTCTAAAATATGTAATACTAACCAGTACTAAGCGGGTATTAATTTTGATCCTAATGTTTTTAATTAGAGCACCGGCGTTCTTGCACCAGCGAAAATCAAAGCCCCCGTCGAGTTATGTACATATTTCTGAAACAATAAGTATAATCTGATATTTATCTGTAATATATCTCGAAAGACACATTAGATTGTAATCTCCTGAAATACATATAATGCATACCCCCCACCATTTTTGATCCAAGAAACATTTGTTATTCATATGAGTAGTTTTGGGCTACGTTGTCACTAATTAGCTGTAGATCCGTATTGCCACTGTTAGGCAAGATTTAGTTTGCAAAACATTTTATGAAATTCATAAATAAATCCCACTCGACTATATTTCAATATATTTTCGTTAATAGCACATGTGAGGCAATGAACCAACATTCCATTCCAGTCTCTTTTTATAAATAGATTTTAAAGTAAGTATTTGTTTCATATCAAATACATGACACGTGCTGAATACAAATATGTGGCACGAGCATTTTTGCAACGAGTGATATAATATATTCTTTAACTATTTTGTAAATTTCATGTCGATAATGGACTAGTATGAGATTCTGTTTCTAACACAATGTAAGGAAAATTGTATTTTTAACAAAAAGAAGCAGAAAACCAACATTGCATCAATTATTTGTGCTCCGCCATGACGTTTCTACAGTTGATGACTTATTATGTCAGTTTAACGTTCGCTTTTAACGACTTGACGCAATAACGTAAATAAAATCAACGTAACGCGATATAATAAATTTCTCTTCCAAAGCAAAATGACATTGACTGGCACCGTATAGTAACATTATCGTTGATGCCATAATACAGTGATTATTGTTCATATATATTTCCCGTATTCTTGTATAGCTTTATTAAAACACACCGTTTAAATTAAAAGTTATAATGAACCAAAGTTGTGTTTCTTTTTTAAATATCACATGGGACACAATATATTACATTGCAGCCTGGGATGTGGGGTATCGTCTGAAAATAATTGCATTTAAATGAAATTGCCAAATTAAATTTCCACTGATGACGACTTTTCAGCAACGTGTTTTACCTCATCTGTCAGCGTAGCTATCCCAAGCCCTAAATTCAGTAAACAATTTATTTTGTTTAAGCTTCGATCCCCCCTTTTTCTTGTATTCAAGTAACAATTTTGCTATTCAGCAGGTTTCCAGGGAAATAAGTTATCATTGCTATTCACACTGTCTTGTACATATATTAGCACTGTCTTACAACTATTCATTTACATCCTTCTGTATCTTGGTGTATGCCGGATGGGGAATTTGGGCTTCTTATCCCACATCATATTATGACGAATGCTTATCATTTTCATAAACTTTTAAAAGGTACATTTTATAATTTCCGGTAGATTCTCTGTCCACGACGTAATTTAAAAAGATATGTTCTAAACATAAAAAAGGAGGGGAAAAAACGCAATGAAAATACATCATGCAAGTATATTTAAATGAGAGAGTGAAAGAAAGAAAGAAGTCACATATGGTTTGAAATCTAGAAAGAGGCTTTAAAATATCTTTTCGCCATAATGAGGCTTTATAATTTTGGATATCATTGGTGGTACGTAACACCTACATACAACATAGTTTGTGATGTTTTCATTCAACCCATCTAAAGAAAAGAGATGGAAAATTGTTCTCGAAGTGCTTGAATTAGACGCATGAGGGAAAGAAAAAACAGTAGGGACAAATACTGTTTTTCTGCACATCGTGATCTTGGACTCTAAATTTCGTGCTGTATGCGAAATAAGCCGTGGAGTTATTAGGAAAATTTTACTGTTATTTATGCAAAATATATGGATACATTCACAATATCGATGTGAAGGATAATTAATTTTGTCAATCAATATGTATATGTGTGTATTTGCGAGTGTATGTGTTTCTGCATTATTTTTGTTTATATATGATTACGGAAGAAGTATCATGTATAATTTTTGTTTTTATTTATTTTTTAATTATTATTATTTTAACAGTTGCATTGCGTGAGAGTCTGACTACCTACCACAAACTGACACGCAGTTCCCGAAGGTGTGTATATACAGAACGAGATTTATGAAGTTTTCGTTAAAAATATTTCAACGAAAAATGTATACGAGCGGTATATCAAAGACACGGCATACATATTATACATATATTGTATGTATATCACATACAAATACACATGCTTGCATTTGAAACGTAGCTAAGATTGCATGTTACAATGTATTGAAGGAATTAATGGAATGAAGGAACTCTGCGCAACCATCTTCAGTGCGTCCGCGATAAAATGAAGTTCTTTACCATTTGCGAGTAAGGGCAATCTCCGTTGTAAATGATAAATTGCTTCTTTTATTTTTTAGATTTTTGTTTTCATTCGTATTGATTAAATAATATAAGACACTCTAATGGTGGTAAGATGAAAGTTGATTTCAATGAAGAAAGTAGAACACTACGAACACAGCATAATTACGTACTTGAGCACTGAAAGTGCAGCATGTTGAAACTAGTGATAATATAAACGAAGCAAAATGAGGAACCATCAAGAGGTAATTCAAACATTGAAATGCATTACAGTTGATCTAAGTCATTGTTACGATTTAATTAACATCATTACCGAACATTTATTTGCTTCTTTCCTCCATTTCTATATTTGCCCTTTCCGTTGGTTTGCTTGAGTATGTATTGCCATCATTTAAAGGTCCAGAGCAAAAAGACAAATCGCATGACAAATCCTGCCGCGCTCGTTTTTTTTTTCTTCACGAATTTTCCCTGGTACCCTTCTACGATGGTCCACAGAGAGAGAGAGAGAGACAGAGAGAGAGAAATAGAGAGATGGAGATGTTGTGGTAGGGTAAGAGGTGCGGAGACATACCATAGAATATATTTATTCATTGCCCATCCCAATGACTTTTTACTGGTCATTGGTCTGCTGCCTTACCAACCCATACAATGATATAGAATAGTTGAGGCAGAGTAGAGCGGTCTTTGGACATTTTAATAATAAATAATGTTTTTGACCCCAATTAGGTTTTATACAACACGAAGAAGCGATTAAAAATAAATAAAGCATTAAATAGATCACGCTATGTTCATTCCTCCTAACATATAAACGTATCACAAAGTCATAACAGGCGATTGCAAATTTGTACCATCTAAACTGGGAACGCCGTATTAAAATCTTGTGGAACGTTTACGTCTAACCCTGTTCGATGTCCTAGGTTCTTGTAGGTTACTTGGTAAACGTTTAGGTTTTTATCTTCTTCTCTCAATCCGCATCCTCATATTATATCCGTTATGAGAGAGACAGACATACAGACTGACAGAGAGACTGAGAGAGACAGAGAGAGAGGAAAGATGAAATTATGCACAAAGTTTCATTCATTTAGAATACGTGGATTAATAATATTTATATCGTTATCTTATTACAACGCTAATGAGTATTCGGTTGAAATTCATTAGAGGTTAGAGAATATAGAAGCGATAGCCAACTGTTGAAATATAACATAATTTTGTAGCAATATTTATATATGCGTATTAATGTACCATGGGCGGATCACAATAATATTGGTATATGAAACTGCTTTATATAAACACATTCAATTCATGTTATTATATAACACTAACGCCATCTAGCAATCGACGTAACGGTAAGTCAAATGAAATAAGTCAAAAAATGAAATCTATCTCGTGGTAACAACTACAGGAACGTGTCTAACAACATCCGATTTAAACAGATTGGTAACCGAAGAAAAATTTAGATTCATTACTTCTAATTTAAAACTAAGATATATTTCCGTTCTTGATTGTATTTGCTTTCTTTTTCCTTCTCCTGTGTCATTAATTCTTGCCTGGTCTTTATAGGTAAATAATCATATGCGTGGTCGGATATAGCGAAATTATTACTCTCAGAATCATCATGAGAGGCGGGAACTCGACAGAGCCTCTTTGGTGCTTACAAATTCTGACATATGGATGGTATTTTCTTATATTTTTTGCACGCAAGGCAAGATGAAGCTCAAAATCTCGCCAGTACTTCTTATAAGTCCAGGCTTAACGCAGCAACATAACTTAATGCGTCAGAACTACATAGACTGTTGTTTGTTCGACTGATTTCTTCTAACAAGCTGTGAGGACCCTCATCTGCCAGCGAATTTTGGGACGACATATCTGGCTCTTTGCAGTTTTAAAATTGGATCCGATTTATTAGTGAACTTATACGACATGTCTTAAAAGATTGATAGTCTGGTAAAAGTAGACAAGTTAAGAAAAACTTTTTCTTTTTTTTTTTTTTTTTTTTTTTGTTGAGTCGGCTTAATTATAATTAAATTTACAAAGATCCGGGGACGTTGAACCTAAGTATCGTGCTCGAAAAGTTTCAAGAAGATAGACCGTCGTGTATCAGAGGCTGTGTTAATCTTAACCATCGGCAACACGCGCGGCTGGATTAAATGGTTTAATGAGATTAATAAGATTAATGAGATTAATGAGATTAAACCACCATGTAGACAGTGAGAAGCTTAGATGTATTTTGTTGGATTGATATCTCAAGATTGCAAACACTATCGGAAGTATGCGCTCGCCTCTAAACACAAGATTTGCGGATTTGATAAAATCGAAAATTTAAAAAAAATTGAGAAATACAAAACAGATGAAGGCAATAAAAACTATGAGGAATTAGTACTTGAATATATCGTTCTTGTTACGGCTGTAGTACTTGAATATGTCGTTCTTGTTACGGCTGTAGTACTTGAATATGTCGTTCTTGTTACGGCTGTAGTACTTGAATATGTCGTTCTTGTTACGGCTGTAGTACTTGAATATGTCGTTCTTGTTACGGCTGTAGTACTTGAATATATCGTTCTTGTTACGGCTGTAGTACTTGAATATGTCGTTCTTGTTACGGCTGTAGTACTTGAAAATGTCGTTCTTGTTACGGCTGTAGTACTTGAATATGTCGTTCTTGTTACGGCTGTAGTACTTGAAAATGTCGTTCTTGTTACGGCTGTAGTACTTGAAAATGTCGTTCTTGTTACGGCTGTGGTACTTGAATATGTCGTTCTTGTTACGGCTGTAGTAAATGTGCAGTAAAGCTCATCACGAGAATGTAAAGACTGTTGCCCAGTAAAAAATGGAGATCAGAGGGCCTTGGTTGCAGTAAAATTGAAGAAGCATGCACTGCCAGCAATTTTCCATTGAATATGCGGAGTATAGGATTAAGAAATATTAGAAAGGTCTCTGAGTGAGAACTGTGCTGGGTAGATGTAAACGAGAATTTTAAGTAGCATTACAGTCACATAATACAGTACTAACAGAATGAAAATAAAGCTATGCGTCTTATTGAATACGATTTTGTATTTAAAGAAAGAAAGAAATAGCATCATGTAATGTTTATATTCTATTTCTTTGGTCGAGAATGGAATTTCATTTTCTCCTTTTCTTTTCTTTATTTTTAATTTTACCTTATATTCGATACGTGAGCATATTAAATTTCTTACTTCCTGGCTGCCTTTTAACCTCATCGCTTTGTATGATGCCAACTTTTCCTTTTATTGCTCATGAAATCGGGCGCACTCTCATCTCACCCTCTTATCAAAGTTTACAAAGGCGTGAAGAAGGATCTTAGACTACTAAAATCAATGGCGCTTGGTCTATGGCTGAATAGATACATTTTATTTTCACTCATATGTTCAGCTCCATGAAATAGATGTCAGCCATCATCATATGTGTGCAGGGAAGGGGCAGGGGCGGTAGACGGGTAAGGTTGATTAGGGCAATCAACATTACCAAAGAAATTGTAAAATGTCACTTCTGTAGAATTTATCTTAACAAATATTATTGAAGTTTTCATATACATTTCTTGTTCAAAGTCTTATAATCATTTAGGCTCATTTTGTAATATACATATGCTTTTGAAATCTCACTCGTTCCATTTGTTAATACATAAAATGTTTGCCATTAATTGTTTATCGAAGAACGATGCAAAACATGTAGATCAGTAGTTTACAGGTAAGTAATTAGGGCATCCAAAAACATCATGTGAGACACACACACACACACACACACACACACACAAACAAAAACTCCCACACTATATTTTAATGAATGGACGAAGATTATGTAACCTGATTTGACATAAACGGTCACGTGATACTGATCTTTGATATTTTATATATCTGTAAATTCTTCGGACTACTTTTGGTTCCCAGGTACCAGGTGATTTTATTTGAAGCGTTATGTATATTAACGTCTTCCACCATATAATAACAAGCCAAATCCACACCGCGTGTATAAAAATATTAATTCTGCCTACTATTATCAAGAATTCTTCTCTTGGAATCTAGGGATAGCATTTTCCGTGCTGTCTGGTATATATTTATAATTCTCTATAATTAATTATATATACCTTAATTTCTTTCATAGGAATCTGGAATGACTGTGTAAATAAATGATATTTAATTACTAGGTCGTCGTGCGAGTGTGTCTGGTACACACGAGTGAATAAAGACCGACTGAGTAACATCATTATATGGTGATGTTTGCTTAGTCGTGAGGGAATATGGGCTCGTATATGCAGGCAAGGCGATGGATGCCGTTTACCTGCGGACCTGGGTTCGAATCTCCGTAGAGTACGAATTAAAAATGATCTCACCTGTATGATAGTATTGGTTGTATTAAAATTATTTATTCTTCCGTTCTGTCTGGTGTATGTTAATAAAATCTCTCTCTCTCTCTCTCTACTGGATGTCAACTGTCACGTGATAGTCGTTTGAAATGTATTACACCTCGATAAATTCGGCGGACTACTTTACGCTACCTGTTTCTAGGTCATTATATGTGAAATATAATCTATACCAATACATTACACAATAATAACAAAAACACATGCACATATTAGGATTTCTAAAGATTCTGGAGTTTACCGGTAACTCAAGGTAAAAGAATTCCCGAAGGAAATAATATGCTTATTCAAAATCCAGGAGCATTCAGAAATTTAAAACAGACATAAAGACTATTTTACAGTTTTTAAAGCTGCATGCACAACATGTTATAAGTGTTGTTGTTTTGGGTTTATTGCAACTTAGCGCAAGATAGGCTATACATGGCGACCAGAACCCAGGGAAACCACGGTAAGAACCACCGACCCATGGAAAGCTATTGGCAAGCTTTCTCACATACCCACAAGAGCCGAGCCTGAGACTGGAACCCACGCGGACAGAGTTGTAATGGCAGAGATCAGTAAAGGCGAGAGCTTTAGACCACTCGGCTATCCTGTGAACCGTCTAACAATAGACACAATAGGGAAATATATCGCTGACTTGGCTTACATAACTTAAAGATTGACCATTTAAGTAAGCAGAATTCTAAAGAATTGAAAGAACATATTGACCCCTGTGCAAAATCGATCTCAGTATTTTTATCATGTTGCTCTTACCTAATCTATTATGGTCTATTAAAAATTATTTCCAAAGATAAAATCATAGTTTGCATGGAAGCTCTCGCTCATAATACAGCTTCTCCATGATTTTGATGATCTGTTAAAGTGAGAAGCCTAGTCAAACAAATGAAAGATCACATCATTCATTTTGGGAAGATTTCACTTGTTATAGAGCCTGTCTAATTCTGCGATGATATAGACATAATTACCAAGCGTGATCAAAATCCGATTTACACATGTTCTCCGCAGTGTTAAGACGCTCAACTGGATAAAAGACTTTCTTTTAAATATGGAAATATAGTCTGTTTAAAATAAAATATCATCAAATAGCTTGATGACAGAATATTTTTTTAACAACGTGGAACAAAATCTTATATAAAATAAAGCCACAAGAGTTTTGAGAAGCTCAGAGAACTAGATACAAGATGATCCCCCACCGCAAATACTTGTCTGAACATTGATGATAATAGCCAATTTATGAATTTTTCAGAGGTTGCTGATGTACGATCGTGTGGGAATAAGTAACCGTGGACACTTAATTCTTGTTTTATCTTGTTTCGTTCTAAAATATGTAATACTAACCAGTACTAAGCGGGTATTAATTTTGATCCTAATGTTTTTAATTAGAGCACCGGCGTTCTTGCTCCAGCGAAAATCAAAGCCCCCGTCGAGTTATGTACATATTTCTGAAACAATAAGTGTAATCTAATATTTATCTGTAATATATCTCGAAAGATACATTAGATTGTAATCTCCTGTAATACACAGTATGCATCCTCCAGCCACCATTTTTGATCCAAGAAAGATGTGTTATTCAAATGAGTAGTTTTGGGCTACTGTGTCACTAATTAGCTGTAGATCCGTATTGCCGCTGTTAGGCAAAATTTAGTCTGCAAAACATTTTATGATATTCATAAATAAATCCCACTCGACTGTATTTCAATATATTTTCGTTAATAGCACATGTGAGGCAATGAACAGGGATGGACCAACATTCCATTCCAGTCGCTTTTTATAAATAAATTTTAAAGTAAGTATTTGTTTCATATCAAATGCATGACACGTGCTGAATACAAATATGTGGCACGAGCATGTTTGCAACGAGTGATATATTATATTCTTTAACTATTTCGTAAATTTCATGTCGATAATAGACTAGTATGAGATTCTGTTTCTAACACAATGTAAGGAAAATTGTATTCTTATCAAAAAGAAGCAGAAAACCAACACAGAATAAAATATTTGTGCTCCGCCATGACGTTTCTACAGTTGATGGCTGATTATGTCAGTTTAACGTTCGCTTTTAACGACTTGACGAAATAACGTAAAAAGGCAATGAAATGCGACATAATAAATTTCTCTTCGAAAGGAAAATGACAATGACTGGCACCATATGTCAACATTATCGCTAATGTTATAATACAGTAATAATTGAACATATATATTTCAAGTATTCTTCTATAACTTTAACAAAACACACCGTTTAAATTATAAGTTAAAATGAACCAAAGTTGTGTTTCTTTTTTAAATATCACTTGGAACACAATAGATTACATTGCAGAATGGGATGTGGGGTATTGTCTGAAAATAAATGCATTTAAATGAAATTGCCAAGTTAAATTTCCACTGATGACGAATTTTCAGCAAGCTGTTGAGGTCATCTGTCAACGTAGCTATCCCAAGTCCTAAATTCAATAAACAATTTATTTTGTTTAAGCTTCGATCCCCCCTTTTTCGTGTATTAAAGTAACAATTTTGATATTCAGCAGGTTTCCAGGGAAATCTGTCAGCATTGCTATTCACCCTGTCTTGTACATATATTAGCACTGTCTTACAACTATTCATTTACATCCTTCTTTATATTGGTGTATGCCGGATGGGGAATTTGGGCCTCTTATCCCACATCATATTATGACGAATGCTTATCATTTTCATTAACTTTTAAAAGGTACATTTTATAATTTACGGTAGATTCTCTGTCCACGACGTAATTTTATAAAAAAAAATGTTTTAAACATAAAAAAGGAGAGAAAAAGACAATCCAAATACATCATGCAAGTAAACTTAAATGAGAGAGTGAAAGAAAAAAAAAGAAGTCACATAAGGTTTGAAATCTTGAAAGAAACTTTTAAATTTTGTTTCGCCATAATAAGGCTTCAAACTTTTGGATATCATTGGCGGTACATAACACCTACATACAACATAGTTTGTGATGTTTTCATTCAACCCTTTTAAAGAAAAGAGGTGGAAAATTGTTCTCGAAGTGCTTGAATTAGACGCATGATGGAAAGATAAGAAACAATGGGAACACCTAATGTTTATCTGCACATTATGATCTTGGACTCTAAATTTCGAGCTTTGTGCGAAATAAGCTGCGGAGTTATTAGGAAAAGTGTAGTGTTATTTATGCAGAATATATGGATACATTCACATTATCGATGTGAAGGATAATTAAGTTTAGTCAATCAATATGTATATGTGTGTGTGTTTGTGAGTATGTATGTCTGCATTATTTTTGTTTATATATGATCACGTAAGAAGTATCATATACGAATTTTGTATTTATTATTATTATTATTATTAACAGTTGCATTGCCTGAGAGTCTGTCTACCTACCACAGATTGACACGCAGTTCCCGAAGGCGTGTACGAGATTAATAAAATTTTCATTACAAAAATTTTCAATGAAAAATGTATATGAATGGTATATCAAAGATACAGCGTACATATTATACATATATTTCATTTATATCACATACAAATACACATGCTTGCATTTCAAACGCAGTTAAGAATGCATGCTACGGTATATTGAAGGAATGAATGGAATGAAGGAACTCTGCGCAACCATTTTCAGTGCGTCCGCGATAAAATGAAGTTCTTTACCGTTTGCGAATAAGGGCAATCTCCCCTGTAAATGATAAATTGCTTCTTTTATTTTCTAGATTTTTGTTTTCATTCTTATTGATTAAATAATATAAGACACTCTAATGATGGTAACATGAAAGTTGGTTTAAATGAAGAAAGTAGAACGACACGAAACACAGCATAATTACGTACTTGAGCACTGAAAGCGCAGCATGTTGAAACTAGTGATAATATAAACGAAGCAAAATGAGGAACCATCAAGAGGTAATTCAAACATTGAAATCCATTACAGCTGATCTAAGTCCTTGTTACGATTTAATTAACATCATTACCGAACATTTATTTGCTTCTTTCCTCCATTTCTATCTTTGCCCTTTCCGTTGGTTTGCTTGAGTATGTATTGCCATCATTGAAAGCTCCAGAGAAAAATGACAAATCACATGACAAATCCTGCCGCGCTCGTTTTTTGAACGACTTTTCCCTGGTAACATTCTAGGAAGGTCCACAGACAGAGAGAGAGGGAGAGATGTTGTGGTTGGGTAAGAAGTGGCGAGACATACCAACGGTTGAGGGAAAGTAGAGCGGCCTTTGGCATTTTAATAATAAATAATGTTTTAGACCCCAATTAGGTTTTGTACAACATGAAGAAATGATTAAAAATAAATAAAGCATTAAATAGATTACGCTATGTGTAATCCTCCTAACATATAAATGTATCATATAAGTCTTAACAGGCGATTGCAACCTTGTACCATCTAAACTGGGAACACTGTTTTTAAATCTTGTGGAACGTTTACGTCTAACCCTGTTTGATCTCCCAGGTTTTTGTAGGTTACTTGGTAAATGTTTAGTTGTTCTTTTTTCTTCTCTCAATCCACATCCCCATATTATATGCGTTATGAGAGAGACAGACATACAGACTGAGAGACAGAGAGAGACACACAGGGAGAGGAAAGATGAAATTCTGCACCATGTTTAATTCATTTAGATTACGTGGATTATTAAGATTTATACCGTTATTATATTACAACGCTAACCATTAATCGGTTGAAATTATCACAGATTTAGAGAATATAGAAGCGATTGCCAAATGTTATGTATAACATAATTTTGTAACAATATTTATATATGCGTATTAATGTGCCATGGGCGGATCACAATAATATTGGTATATCAAACTGCTTTATATCAACACATTCAAGCCATGTTATTATATAACACTAACGCCATCTAGCAATCGACGTAATGGTAAGTCAAATGAAAGAAGTAAAAGAATAAAATCTATCTCGTGGTAACAACTACAGGAACGTGTCTAACAATATGCGACTTAAACAGATTGGTAACTGAAGAAAAAAATTTGATTCATTACTTCTAATTTGAAACAAAGATATATTTCCGTTCTTGGTTTTATTTGCTTTCTTTTTCCTTCTCCCGTGTCATTAATTCTTGCCTGGTCTTTATAGGTAAATAATCATATGCGTGGTCGAATATAGCGAAATTATTACTCTCAGAATCATCATGAGAGGCGGGAACTCGACAGAGCCTCTTTGGTGCTTAAAAATTCTGACATATAGATGGTATTTTCTTATTCCACAGCTGACCCCGTTGTCTCAAATATTTTTTTTGTGTGCATGAAACGCAAGCTGAAGTTCAAAATCCCGCCAATACTCCCTTATAAGTCCAGTGTAAACGCATCAACATAACTTAGTGCATCAGCAGTACAAACGTGTGTTGCTTGTTCCACTAATTACTACTAACCAGGTGCAAGGACCCTGATCACCAGCGGATTTTGGGACGACACATCTGGGTCTTTGCAGGTACAAAATTGGATCCAATTTATTTGTGAACTTATACGATATGTCTTAAAAAGATTGGTTGCATTGTAAAAGTACACATGTTAAGAAAAACGTAATTTTTTTTTTTTTTGTCGACTTCATTATAATTAAATTTATAAACCCGTCAAGATCTGGAGATGTTGAACCTAAGGATTGTGCTCAAAAGGTTTCAAGAATACAGGCCATGGTATATCAGAGGCTGTGTTAATCTTAACCATCGGCAACACGCGCGGCTGGAGGCCATGGTTCAATCAGATTAAACAACCATATAGACAGCAAGACGCATCTAAGCATTTTATTGGATTGATATCTCCAGATTTCAGTCATTTATGGAAGTATGCGCTCACATCTAAATACAAGATTTGCGGATTTGATAAAATCAAATATTTAAAAAATTAACTGAGAAATACAAAACAGATCAAGGCAACAAAAATTAAGATGAATTATTACTTGAATATGTCTTTCTTGTTACGTTTGTAGTAAATGTGCAGTAATGCTCAATCGCGGAAGTAAAGAATGTGTCGAACAGTAAAAGAGGTGATCGGAGGGCCTTGGTTGCAGTACAATTGAACAAGCTTGCACTACCAGCAATTTTCCATTAAATACGGAGAGTATCGGATTAAGCAATATTAGAAAGGTCTCTGAGAAAAAACTGTGCTGGGTAGATGTAAACGAGAATTTTCAGTAGCATTACAATCAAATAATACAGTACTAACAGAATGAAAATACAGCTATGCGTCTTATCGAATGTGATTTTGTATTTAAATAAACAAAGAAATAGCGTCATGTTATGTTTGTTTTCTTCTTCTTTACCCGAGAATGAAATTTCCATCATTTCCTTTGTTTTTCTTTTTTTCTTCTTTTTTTTTTTGTAATTATTTTATTTTATATTCGATACGTGAGCATATTAAATTTCTTACTTCCTGGCTGCCTTTTAACCTCATCGCTTTGTATGATGCCACATTTTGCTTTTATTGCGCATGAAATCGGGCGCACTCTCATCTCACCCTCTTATCAAAGTTTACAAATGCATGTAAGAAGAATATAAGAATACTGTTAAAATCAAAGGCGCTTTGTCTATGACTGAATAGATGGATTTCACTTCTGTTCAGAGTTTCATTTCCAGGAAATAGATGTTCCCCATCATTATGCGTGTGCAGGGAAGGGAGAGAGGCGGTAGACGGGTAAGGTTGGAGATGGGGAATCAATCTTCCAAAGAAATAGTAGAATGTCACTTCTGTAGAATTTATCTTAACAAATATAATTGAAGTTTTCGTAAACATTTCTTGTTCAAAATCTTAAAATCCTTAAGGCTCGTTGTTTTCATAAGTGCATGGGCTTTTGAAATCTCACTCGTTCCATTTGTTAATGTATACAAGATTGGCATTAATTGGTTATCGAAGAATAATGCAAAAGATGCAGATCAGTAATTTACAGGTAAGTAATTAGGGCAGCTTATAACATCATGTGACACACACACAAACAAAAACACCCACACTATATTGTCATGATTGGACGAAGTTTCCGCAACCTGGTTTGATATAAACGGTCACGTGATACTGATCATGAATAGTTTATATATCCGTAAATTCTTCGGACTACTCTGGGTTCCCAGTTACCAGGTACTTTTATTTGAAGCGTTATGTATACTAACGTGTTCCACCATATAATAACAAGCCTCTTCCATCCTGCTTTGTGATTTCCGACCAAAATATGCAGCCTCCTATTGAAATCTCTTATTACAAGTTAAAACAATGTAATTGCACAGTCATTCCTGCATTTAAACACTCACGCCTGTTGACAAACAAATTATATGGCCGGCTTTTCAGTCTTGAGAAATTATTGCATCTTGCTTCAACAATGTTTCTTCGACTGTTATTTAAAGGAAGGGTCACATTTCGATTAAGGGACCTCACTACAAATTGACACGATTTTGCTTTTAAAAAGATTGAAATGCGTAGAAAGCAAGAACAACGGATGCTATAACAATACGTGCTACACACAATGACTCTTGGCTATCGAAGATCGAGCTATGTGTTATGTTGCAGTTAAGAGGCCAATGTGTGTGTGTGTGTGTGATATGGATTTTTAACGTAGCTTTAACAATGTTTCAGTCATATCGCTACGATGTCTGTAGTGTGACAGTTTATAGTGATGCCTAGCACTGGGGCATCATGCCGCAGACATGTAGCATGATGTCCCACCCAGTCACATTATCCTGACACCAGGCCGACCAGTCCTAACACTAACCTCTTATTGCAGAGCGCCAAGCGAGGCAGCTGTTAGTACCATTTTTGTAAGTCTTTCGTATGACTCGGTCTGGGATCGAACCCACGACCTCCCGCATCCGAGGCGGACGCTCTAACCACTAGGCCACCGGAGCGGTAAAGAGGCCAATGAAAGATATAGATATATATATATATATATATATATATATATATATATATATATATATATATATATATATATATATATATATATATTCTGACTGGATGTCAACAGTCACATGATACGCGTGTGAAATTTATTACACATCAATAAATTCTGCGGACTACTATTGGTTACCAGTTTCCAGGTTGGAGTATAATCTTTACCAACACATTATACCACAATAACAAAAACACATCCACATATTAGGATTTCTAAAGATTCCGGAGACTACCGGTAGCTCAGGACCGATCCAGTGGCCTAGTGGTTAGAGCGTCCGCTTCTGATGCGGGAGATCGCGGGTTCGAACACCGGCCGAGTCATACCAAAGACTTACAAAAATAGTAATAACAGCTCCCTCGCTTGGCGCTCAGTATTAAGAAGTTAGTGTTAGGACTGGTCGACCTGGTTTCAGGATAATGTGACTGGGTGGGACATCATGCTACATATATGCGGCATGATGCCCCAGTGCTAGACATCAATATAACCTGTCACACTGCAGGCTATCGTAGCGATATGACTGAAAAATTGTTAAAGCTACTTTAAAATTCTAAACACACACACACACACACACACACACACACACACACCGGTAGCTGACCGTAAGATTATTCTCGTAGAAAATAATATCCTTACTCAAATTCCAGGAGCATTCAGAAATTTAAAACAGGCATACAGATTATTTTAAAGTTTCTAAAGTTGCATGCACAACATGTTCTAACAAATGTTGTTGCTGTTGTTTGGGTTTAACGCAACTTTTTAGCGCATGATAGGCTAGACATGGCGACCAGAACCCAGGGAAACCACGGTAAGAACCACCGACCCATGGAAAGCTACTGGTAAACTTTCTCACGTACCCACAATAGCCAAGCCCGTGATTGGAACATAGTCATATAGAGTTGTAATGGCAGAGATCGGTAAAGGCGAACGCTTTAGACCACTCGACTATCCTGTGAACAGTCTAACAATAGACCCAGTAAGGAAATATATCGCTGACTTGGCTTACATAACTTAATGATTGACCATTTAAGTAAGCAGAATTCTAAAGAATTGTAAAAAGTATTTCCACCAAAAAAAATCATAATTTGCATGGAAGCTCTCGGTCATAATACAGCTTCTCCGTGATCTTGATGATCTGTTAAAGTGAGAGGCCCAGTCAACCAAATGAAAGATCACATTATTCATTTTGGGAAGATTTCACTTGTTATAGAGCTTGTCTAATGCTACGATGATATAGACATAATTACCAAGTGTGGTCAAAATCCGATTTGCCCATGTTCGCCGCAGTGTTAAGACGCTCAACCGGATACAAGATTTACTCTTAAATATGGAAATATATCCTGTTTAAATTCAAATATCATCAAATAGCTTGATGACAGACTATTATTTTAATAACATGGAACAAAATCTTATAAAAAATAAAGCCAGAAGAGTTTTGAGAAGCTCAGAGAACTAGATACAAGATGATCTCCCACCCCAAAGACTCGTCTGAACACTGATGATAATAGCTAATTTATGAATTGTTCAGAATAATCTAATCTAACTCGTCTATAGTGTGTAACAAGATCAAACAGTTAAATGCAATATCATATAAGCCTCTTTTCCATCTTCATGTTCTATCAGATATAATTCGCTATTGTAATGAGAAAGTCAACCAATCAGACACAAGATGTCAATATTAATATTCGCCGATATTTCTCATTAGCTGCTTCCTCCAATATCTTTGTAATGTAGGCTTATATTTCAAGTTGGACCAAACTCGGACAACAAATGTGCATTCGGAATGGCAGTTGGTTCTACCAATCAAATGTAAAATTACCTCCATTATATGCGTAAATCGCGCTAAGTATTCATCTTGTTTCAGATCGTAATTATACGAGCCTATATTTCGCCTATGTTCCAAGTTTGATCAATAATCGGATGAGAAATCTGGTCCCAGAGTGGTACAAACCTCAGCCAATCAAATGCATGATCAACTCATTAATGCGAGTGAATCGCGTTCGTTAATAATTGTTTTCAAAGTCCTGATGTTCCAGCATATATAGCTTGCAACATGTAAGCATTGACTGATACCCGACATAAGTAGTGCCATGCAATGAGATTGCAGAGACTAATGGACAGATAATGCAATGAGTTTGCAGAGACTAATGGACAGATGATGCAATGAGTTTGCAGAGACTAATGGACAGATGATGCAATGAGGTTACAGAGACTAATGGACAGATGATGCAGTGAGTTTGCAGAGACTAATGGACAGATGATGCAATGAGTTTGCAGAGACTAATGGACAGATGATGCAATGAGGTTACAGAGACTAATGGACAGATGATGCAATGAAATTGCAGAGACTAATGGACAGATGATGCAATGAGTTTGCAGAGACTAATGGACAGACGAGCTAGAACCTCATAGATCTCGTTCATATTGACAAGATGTCTCTGAGAGTGGAGGTAACAGGATGATTCAGATGAATCCATCAACCATGCACCTGTCAAAAAGAAGCAGACAGTACAAAACAAGATATTTACCACTGAGATGTCAGCGCAGAGATGATAATCATCATCATCATCATCTTTTGAAAGTGCGACTGTAGCAACAATTATTTAAATTTTCAGTGAAGGTAAACCAAATGATATTTTTTATTGGATACTATGTCATATAACTTTCTCAGGAAATATTTTATTGCCGCGGTCTTTTATCTATGTGAGATGACCTTGGATACAACTGCTTTGATTACAATCACAATTACTGGAACCGTTTGGAATAGAGCCAAAACATACATGCAGTAAGTCCATAGAAACAAAAACAAAAAAAAAAACACATAATCGCACTTGCATAACGGAATTTCTCCTAAAACAGATTTATATGACCCCTTTTCCTGTTGCTGGCTATTTCGGAGGAAAATCACGTGTTGTCAAGGACATCCTGTTAGATTACAGAAAGATACCTGATAAAGTAAGCCATCCAATGTAATCGATTGCGATGCAATGCAAGACCTGAACCACACCTAGATGTTAGGCAACGATTTATATTGTTTCATCTAACTGCCATATATCGTTTCTACCGCTCTTTGTTTGCTGACAACTGCAATGCCATTTCGTTAGCAAACAAAATGCCAGACGGAGATTCAGAACTGCAAAATGCGTAAATGTAAGCAAGAATAATACATTTGCACTAGAAACACTGTGTGCCATGTCTACAAGTTCAAATGAAGTTCCGTTACTAATTTGTTTCTAAAATATATGTAAACCTTTAAAGTATGATGCCCTCTTACGTAAATTCTCATTAATTTGATGAAATTAAACTCCTAGAATTAAATAAAAAGAAGGAAACTAGGTCGAAATTCGAACTTTTTATAGTGTACATAAACGTTGAGACAATATATAATGTTTTATAGCGTATATAAAAGTTCACAAAAGATGCCCAAAGTTCTTTTTAATTACTGTAGATTGTTATCCCGAAATCGTTTTGAAACGTTGACAGCTTTATCCCGAAAGACACTATCCTTGAAGCTCTTCAATGCGCAGAAAGCAAACTTGAGGCGTTTTGTATACTAAAATGTTCCACCATATAATAACAAGCCTCATCCACCCCGCTTTGTGATTTCCACTTTTCAATTTGCAAATGTGATTATGAGCAACAGGAAAAGGCAAAGGAATATAGTCTGTAGCGGACACCATCGCAGGGATGTGAGGAGTTCATTCACTCGATCAATACACAATTGCACGGAACATACACCTTAAATCCGTTAAAACGGCAAATATTTTAATTCTACACATTGTACGAATAAGTCCACAATATAGATTCGTTTCCTGTTCTGGTAGTTAACTTGAATCAAACATAGTGTCACCCATAACATTTACAATAAGAACGCCAATTAAGGCGTGAGTTTTCAGTCTTCATGCAGCCGTGGAACAAAGGTTTCATTAACCCGATTATATTTCAACTGCATGATATGACCTGTGTTGCAAGTGTCGTTAAAAGACAACTGACCAACGTCTCAAGTAGAAACTTCAATCAGTGCAAACTGAGAGTTTTCATAAGCCATAGATAATCTAAGGACATAACGTGTTTTCATTTGTTTAGATAAGGTATTTCGGGATTTGAAGGTGTCCTATTCAGCATTTCAATTGGATCCGGTGACTTGTTAAATTACACCTTTGATCAATTTTACAGATATATAAAGCAAGTGAGATTATCGACCGCGATTGCATAACATCCATTGACGTCGGGCAGATTAAAGCTCTGTAAGGGAAAAAAATACAGATAGAACCACTAATGTTGTACTCACAATTTGTTTACTTTAAAGCTGTTCTATTCGCCAGTAAACCGTCAGCTTTTGTTTCCGGAAATTTGCTTGCACGTCGACTTTAGTTCATAAAACTGTCTGGTAAATTGTACTACACATACAAGCAGTTGTTCGAAGCATAATTTTATCAAACCATCAATGATGCTGTTATAAAATTGATTCCTTTCAAACGTTTTAACAAACTGGACCATCACAGGGTAATACGAATTTCGATTATACACGTACAGTGTTTGCGTTCATAATTTGAATTAATTATGTACATGGGTGGCAAATTAATGTTCGCGAAGAGGCACATCAACATAACCTGATTACAGCTTTTTCATACCTTTAATGTATCAAGAGTGTAGATACCACAATTATACATCTGCCGCAAGAGGCAAGGAATTTCTCGCCATAAACTAGCTTCTGCATTTTATCTCAAGCACAACATCATTAATGTGCACCCCTAAAGATAACAGTTCTTTGATCGTCATCCATTAAACTTGAGGTAAAGAAAACACTCCAAAAAATCCTTTATTTTTTGCAATTTATAAATGTGTTAATGGACAACGTGTTTGGCTTGAACACATACAAATGGGTGCCCATATCACGTAATACAATTTCGCATAACGTGATATAAATTTTCTTATATGTGCGTCAACACAAACTGCGCAAACACTCAAACACACACATTACATAACATCCACACAGACTACATACTGTCCTATCCATACATTTTATCGTCTGACACTATTCCTCTGATTTATTGTCACTATACATTCATTTCCTTTTTATAGTGATATTAGACTATAATGTCACAATCATTATATTTTGGTTTGAGTTTGGTGTTTTACGGCATTACAATACAAATAGGCTATTTATTGCCGAGGCAAATCGAATAAGTTAATTCTTAGGCAACCTCCAAGAGACATATCACGTGAGCCAGTATTGGTAAATCTCTCACACTGCATGAGATGGTTTATTTCAACGAGAAACTTTAGGTCAGCATACATTCAAAGATTGTTTATATATCAAGTGAGCTTGATGTTTTTAATTTGTGTATTTACCGAACCAATGACACACAAAATGAGCACATAACACCTGATAGTATATGCGGAAGTCAGTTTTTCATGCAATAGAAACATACATTTGCGTGAAAAAAAAAAAAAAAATATATATATATATATATATATATATATATATATATATATATATATATATATATATATATATATATATGCAATAAACTGACAACGAACAGTGTGCGAAACTAGTATCGAACTAGCCTGAGCGCTTTCTACTATGTAAAGAGTCTTTTTCAAAGGCAAATACAAAGCACAGTCAAGACAAACAAATAAAACAGAAAAACGGTTATGTTTGCAGACCTTTACATGGCTGTTGTTACAGAAAAAAATCTTTAACATTATTATGTTTCAACTAGTTTATTTCAGCTTGTTGCTGATACTGTGGAATATTGATATTGACCTAGAAATCGATAAGCCATAACGACATCTGTTATTTTATGCAAATTTATGTATCCGGAAATTATATTCCGGATATTTCATTGTTTTAGTAGTCATTATAGGCTATTATGCGAATTTAGAAAATTATTTAAAAGCAAATATATATAGATAGATAGATGTAAGGTTGATAATTAAATATGTGACCATTATTTTGTACCTTTTTGTTTCGATCTTAATCCAGCATATATGATTTTTTATATAATTTGTTGCGGTGATTGTTTCTCTACCAAGGATAATTGTGATAGGACAATGACCTGTAATATCTTGCTATAGATTATGGCAGAACGGTTTTAAAGTTCTAAGAAGAGCACTTCCTACGAAGAGGTCTGGTTTGCTTTTGTGGTTTTAACGCCATTTTCAGGACATGGCGGACAGTATATTTGGTCGGGAAGAACACGAGAAGACCCTGTGAAACAGGAATGCTACTGGCAAGCTTTTTCACATAAAAATGCTGGTCGAGTCTGCATATGGATCCACGCGATGAATGAGTCATCTGTACAGGCGAGTGCCTTGGACCACTCATCCCCCTCCTAAGAAAGGTAAAACACATGGATACAAAACCACAAGTCTGCGTTTTTGCTTCAATAAATGCTATTAATAATCTCGCAGAAGTCGGATCCAGCAGCAAACCGGACAGACCCAGATCTGCCTTCGCATCATACCCCGGTATTGTTAGGCCTGACCCATAGAACAAACATTACAAACCCTGGACTCCAGATGCATGACGCGACAGCAGATTATTGTTTATGGTGTTTGTAATTGGGCATGTCTTACTAGCAAGTATACGTGGTAGATGCAAGTCCGCTTAATTGCAGCAGCCTTCGTTTGCTTTGTTGCTTCTGTTAATTTGTATGTGCATTTCGTTGCTTGGTTGGTTGTTGTTTTATGTTTGTTTGTTCTCTATTCTTGGCTGCTTGGTTGTTTATTGGTTTTTGTTTTTATGTACTATGTGTGCGCCCGTTTCTTTTTTGCGACTTAGCTGTCGGTATCATCTCAAATTAATGTTTCCAAACCGTAACAGCTAGTACATCTGATCGATCAAGGAACAAAAGTGTTCCATGTCATCTCTTAACCTGTTTCTTACATAACATTTCTGCATATTTTTACCTTTCCCCGTTAGTCCTTTTCCATTCGTATTTGTTTACGTATGATTTCGGCACAAAACTCATTATACGTGGTAATTAGGCAGATGTAAAGGTAATTGGGTTTGTAAGGTAATACATTTAGAGTATGTGCCATTTGTATATACCTTTCTCGTTTAAGGATTTGTTTGGTTATGGTAAGTCGGTCCTGGGCAAATAGTCCTCAGCCCAAATAATTAGCATATTGTTTGGGGGCAACGATCACAGGGTGCATGATGGCAGGGTTTAATTTTGTAGTGAGTTCAGGCCAGAGCCGCATAAGTGTCCATGTCGCCAAGTAGTCAATATTAAAATCTGATTGTGTGGATTGATTGTGCTTCTCCATGTGAAGTATTTATGATAGGGATTGATAAATTGTAGAATGGAATGATTGAGAAGGGACTGTTCTGTTATTTGGAGATGCCTTTTATTGTTGCTATGACGGTGAATATGATGTAAGCTTACAGGCGAAATGAGGCTTAAAATCATGATCTAGCGTAGCGTAGGAAACATAGTTATGTTATATATTTTCACGGCGTGTAATACTAGCGTTACGTTACGGAAATGTAATAAGGAGAAACCACACAGTTGTGAAGTTGGCATGCAATTGTAAAGTTGTGATGTAAATGTGTAGTTGCCATATCTGTGGACATGCATTAATTTGAGGAAAATTATGTATAATTGGACGCGTTGGAAATATTCAGCAAGCAACGATTGTTGTTGAGAAGTCCTTGGAAATCAAAGGAAAGCAAGTGACTTCTAGCAGGATTCACTCCAGGTTTGGGTTAGCTCAATCAAGAGATCCCTTTTGGAGCTTTACATTAGGAAAGAGTTTTGCGAAAATTTAAGAGATCTCAACCATAATAAACATATTTTGCATTGATAATAGTTAATTAATTAGTACATACATTGCTCGCATTGGATCAGTAAGTCTCAAATCGACATTTCCTAAAAGGTATACGTGAGACCGATCACGGACAACAATTTTGATTTATTATTGTTGACCTTCACAGAGACATTTTAGTGGGTATGGTAATTTTTACCTAGAAGTTTGTTTGGTTCTTATGCCTCCATTTGCTTGCTGTACATATGGTTGCTTGACATCAGATAATTTTTATTAATTCGATCACATTCTATAGCATTTAATGTATCTCAGTTCCAATCTCCGTCTCATCAATTACCCATACAAACTTTCTCTACACAATAAAATGCAATACAGCCAAGTCGCCGAGAAAACAAATGTCATGCTTTATTGAAATGAAAGCATTTATAATTGATTTTAAATTCTTTAATGTCAATAAAAGAAGCATTTTTCGCTTTAGGGAATTTTTGTATGGTCCCCTAATATAAATCTTCCACTTCGCAACGATAAACGATACACATAAGTACGCCTCGACATATATCTATTTGAGAAATAAATTCAGTAGCGTAACATTCTTGCCTAACGATAACCCAGTGTACCGTATGATAACAAACTCGTATGGTGCAAGGTGGGCTTAACTAGTCTTGTACTGTCATGGTTACGATGCATTGTATCAATGGAAACTTTTACGGTTTTTGGTACTTTCACGCACATACACATACCGATGATAAGCGATAGTTAATACAATATATATTGTTTCTTTCTTTTAAATTTAAGGATATCTCTTATTGTACTAAAAATCATAGTTTCTTATCGCCAGCGAGGAAATAGTCTTGAATATCATTCACATCAACAACGAAAAAATTCCACCACAAAATATTTTTAAAACAAGTTTTCTTTGATTCATTGGCGGTTCAAAAAGTCTACTTAAATGTCAAGATCTTCTAAATTGCAAATTCTCTTTCTTCGAGACCTAGTTCACTTTAAATGTTGTTTCTGTGCGCTTAACGCCATTTATTAGCACACGATAGGCTATGCATTGCGGCCAGTATATTTGGTATAGGAAGAAACCCGGAAAACCCCGATAAAAACCACCTATCCACGAAAACCTACTAGCCAACATTCTTATATACCCATGTTGGTCAATCTCCAGATTGAAACCCACATTATTTACTTTTCATTTTTCACAGAAGCAAATTTTTAAAACATATCATTTAACTTAACTGATATCTAAAAATATAATTAAAATACAAATTCAGATTATTATTTTTGTTTTAATGTAGTCCACCAACTATCAGCATTTGAAAAAAGATACAAGCATCAGCACGTCAAGTGCTATATTAGGACTCTGACAGAATGAAAAACATCAAAGAAAAATATTGTACAGTATTTCTGTTGCAGAAATAAATTGGTTTCATTTATTCCTTATATTGATAAGCTATAGCCAACATACTTCTTTCTAAATTAAGGAACTAAAACGTAGCACGTGGTTTCATTGCACACATATGTTTTGTGTCTACGATCTGATATAGACCACGAAACTTTGCAGATATCAGTTGAACGAAATAATATGATCTCACGCAACTTGCTCCCATTTTAGGTAAAGGTGGTTACATGCGTACATCGTATAATTTTGTGCCATGATGTCGACAAGTGATGACCATGTATGAATTCCACTTTTGATTTTTGCGTTTCTTTTATTATATTGCTTTTCAAGCATTATTACTAACAATGGTTTTAAGCCGGCAAATATAGCTTGTTCTAGAAGTCATAAGTCAAGGAAGTAAAGTGTTACAATTTACAACAAAAAAATATTTAAGAAAATACTGCGCTCGTCTTTACGAAATAATATAGGATGAATTTTCATCTTTCATGGGAGTTTAAATAATTTCTTAATTCACGCCAAAATCAAATGAAATTATCGAACAGATGTTACTAATTGCTTGGAAGAAACAAGGCACCGCATTAATCACAAAAACTAGAAGTTTAACTGACAATAAACGGAAAAACGACAATGTCTGTAAAATAGGTTTAAAAAATGTTATGCTCAAAAAGGAGAATTTTCAATCTATTGGAGAGGAAAGGAGTACCGCAATAATTTCGTCAGCTATTCATAGTGGATGCTCAGAAAGGAGCATTGTCAACCCCATCGAAAATAAAAAAAACACGTAAATCAGCGAATATAGATTGTATTATATATCTGGTGACATGCAAACCGGGGGCCCCGAGTGGCCGAGCGGTGTAAAGCGTTCTCCGTTACGGATCACTTCCATCTCACCTCTGCGTGGTTTCGAGTCTCGGATTCAGCCAATGTGGGTATGTGAGAAAGCTTGCCAGTAGCTTCTCGTGGGTTGGTGGTTCTTTCCGGGGATTTCCCGGGTTCTTCCTCCACCATTAATACTGACCGCCAAGTATAGCCTATCGTGTGCTGAAAAATGGCGTTAAACCCTACAACAACAACAACAATATGCTAACCGAATTATAAACACGGTACGCAAGCTAAACATTTCACTACTAAATGTACAGCTGCACGCAAGCCTAGCTGCGGATAATTGTTACTCGGACCAAGACTGATAACAGACATATAAAACACCTGTGATTTAATTAAATGGGTAAGGTTGTGTTAACAGGTGTCTTCATCGTGATGTGTATGCTCATGCATTCTCTAACATCATGCACATGCATGTAAGTTTCAATATGTACATATACCAGTGTCAGTTAGAGAGATGAAAAGATGGCCAGGTAAGAAGGCCAGTAAAATATATTAATGTTAATGCATGCAAATTTATTTGTCTGTATATTTCTTTCTTTGGTTGCTTAGTTTGCATTTTCTTTCATTTGTATGTGTGCTATTTGCTGCTGGGTTTGTTTGCTGTTGATTTGATATATTACCTAATCGCCGCCCATTCCTATTGTAGTTTAGGTGTCTGTCGTTATCAAACGGGGCTAATGTTGCAAAACCTTTTCGTTTATTTGATCCATGAGGGCATCATAATATTTCTTTTTATCTCTCATCTCTTAGTCTGTTTCTTGGCGTATCAGCTTACTGATCCCTCGTCCATCCCGCCTCTCTCAGACCCATTTCAGTTCTTGCATTAACACAGGCATCCCGCCTCCCTCAGACCCATTTCATTTCTTGCATTATCACTGGCACGTATGCGATGGTGATTTACCCACATAGATCCTTTTATATGGCAGGCGGAAAGGTATATACGTAGTCGGATAGGCAAGAAAATGTTTTGTATAATTGTTAAAGTTTAAATAATTTATTGTTTTCATTATTATTATTAAGTTTATTTATTTACTTATTTATTTATTATAACATAAACTGCAGACATTTTATAAGTAAAACTTGGGTAAAAGTTTCTACTTTCGCTCTTAAATGTAGCAGTTAAATTCATTAGTGCACGGTTTCTTTTATGGATTACGGAGGAAAATTATTTCTTTAACCATATGAAGACAAATTTGTGATAAACTGTTCCAGCTAGAAAAAGTGAGAAAGGCATGATATGAATGGTGTTAACTAAGTAACAGGAAAAGCAATAAGTCTAGTGAAATTCAATAAATAAATTAGTTCCATAGAACACAGTGCAAAACTTTAAAAGGAACTTACAAAAGTAAATAGTAATCCGAATGAATTCCAGGTCTTGAAGGTGATGATGTACCAATATTCTTGAATATGCTGATATAGCAGTGGACTTCATGTATCAGTATGATATAACCCAGAATGTCCTTGATATAACCCAGAATGTCCTTGATATAATCCAGAATATCCCTGAATGAGTCCTCAATAATTCAAAAGGGTTACCTTAGTCCAAACGTTAATGAACAATTTGTAATTCCAAATAATAATTTAGATAAATCATTTCTCTCAAAATATAACTGAACACAACCTAAAGTGGTTTTGCTAGACTGATATTAAAATATGAATACAGTCGACTCCGGTTAACTGCACAGCCTCGGGCCCGTCACGAGACTGTGCAGTTACACGGAGTGTGCAGTTAACCGAAGTACAGTACAGTACAGTTTTAAATCAGCACGGCACGAATATAGGTGAAGAATAACGTATAAAGTTGATTAGAATCCACTCTTTCAACGTTTACTTAAATGAAACAAGAGTCTACAATGAACAGCACTAACGTCATATTGTTAAATCAAACACAATGAAATTGACGATTTCCGAAAGAAATCAGCAATTGATGTCTGCACACAAGTTTTACTAATAAGTTGGTGAATTGCCGACTCTATTTTGTAAAACGGTTCAAACAGCTCACATTCTCTCTGCTCCATGAATCTTCGTAAATTCTGGAGTGACTGAATAGCGACTTTAGATGAAACCTGGTCATCTACTGCATCGTCATCATCACTTCTTTCATCATTTTCTTTCTGTTTTGTCTCTGTAAGAGCTACAACGATGGTTAAGTCGTCGATTTCACCTTCTGTGTGAAGACCGTCATCTATTGCAACATATGATTGTCCCCACGCTATTGCCTTCTGGTGGGCGGGAATATACATGTATCTACCACCTATGGCGTCCTTTACATGTCAATCATTTACAAAGTCGCATTTACCGGCTTAATTGTCGGCTTATTTGAAGCGCTATAGCAGTGGACTGGCAATAACTGATCCTGACTATACATTGTGCAGTTAACCGGAGTAAAACTGTAATGAATAATGTGCCACGGGCAGAACATTTATCGTGCTATTATCCGGAGTGTGCATTTAAGCGAAGTGCAGTTATCCGAAGTTTGTTCCCATTGAAAAGCATTGGGAAAAAACGGGACCGGCGTGACTACGTGCAGTTATCCGGAGTGTGCAGTTAACCGATGTGCAGTTAAGTGGAGTCGACTGTAATTAATTGTTTACCTGGTCTTCCTTATTTACCAGATTTATGACAACAAAATGTCCTGGAACTATATCATTTTAAACGGAAATTTCCGTGAAATGTGTAAAACAGGTCAATTCTGTTTACCTATATTTTAGCTAACACCCTGAAACAAATGAGGTAGACCATAGACTGTCTTGAACTCAAATCCAAGTAATCATATTTAGAAACAATGACATTAGTCAGTTAGGTCCAAAATCCTACCCTAAATTACGGACAAAGGTAAATTACTCAATACAAATTAAATCTAAATAACAATATGCATAATAATAATACGTAAATGTCACTAGGACAACATTATGTGAGTTTTAGTCTATTTGTTGAAGGTTTTAAATTTAATTGTCAATAACATCGACTTTAATATATTGCATATTCAAGTTACATTATATGTTATTACTTTACAGATGCGTTATGGATCCATTTAGAGTTATGTATGTCTCTAAAATAAACACGGTTTCCAAAAGTCAGATTAAACATGAATGGTTTGTCCTAAACAAATTTACCACGTCAAACAAGCTACTACTACTACTACCACTACTGCAACTACAACCAATAACAACAACAGCATGAACATCAACAACGATAATAATAATAATAATAATAATAATAATAATAATAATAATAAATAAATAAATAAATAAATAAATAAATAGTCAAAATCACAACCACTATGCAAAAGAAAATTTGTTGCTCATTGGCTCTTTAAAATAATACGATGAAAGAAGAAAAGAGGACAATATACAGGCTCTAGATATTTTCCGCGTAAATATGAATATAAAAGTAAACGAAAAGAAAGTCTTCATAGGGTCCGATGGCTCGTTGGATCATGATATAGACCTCCTTGTTGGTCACATGGTCAATGTAAGATATGCCCTATCGCTTGTGGTTGCATCTCATTTCGAAGGTTTGAATCCTTATTCGCAGAACTGAGCGTCCATGTTTCACAAGCATACAGAAACATGGATATAACAATTGAACGCATCAGCTTGAGACTGTTTCCAGCTTCTGTCCAATTTCTGCACTGATGCCATTGGTGTTGTTTGTCATCAGTTTGGTTTTTTTCGGCGTTAATGCATACCGTATGCTGTGGAAGTTCTGCCGAGGCGCTCAGCCAAGTCAGGCAGGTTTTTTTTTTTCTTCATTTCCTGCTAAACTCTCAATATCATTCGCATGTATTTACGTGGGAATGTTTAACTTAAGTTAACGAAACATTGAAATTATGATTGTTATTGGCTATCGTAAGCTACAGGCTCATCATTTTCATCTAGAGTCTATTTTATATCGTGCCTAAAATTAAATATGCAATTTCATCAGTATTCCTAGGACTAATAGAGTTCACCAATTTCCAACATGACTAATTTCAAGTAAGACACCAATGTAGTTCCAGTCTGGGTGTGTGATAAGGAGATATAGATTCAACATCAGTACTGAACGACGCCATATCAACCATATACGATTAAGTTGAGATGATCATTTACATAAACAGCGAAACTCACAAACGTATCTGAATCACCATGGAGAGAGATCAAAGCAGAGATTTTATTAAATAAAACCGCATTATAATATATCTTGCAAATTCTAGTTTAATCTAAACTCTTTAAACATTTAAAAAGCATTTTCATTATAGCATCTGCCATACTGAATAACCTTATAGCTGACAATGTCATGGCATTTTTTAAACTTAAAACCGCTTAGTAAACTATGTCTTCCAGATGACAAAGCAAAAGCGTTCTTCTCTGAATAACAGGTTTGCATATTTCGGGCTTGTGTAACATGCCAATTGTATATAACCTTCAATATGGACCATGGTGATTGAAAAGAAACCCATACGCATGAACACATATTATATATTTGTTTTAAAATCCTCACTAGATAAAATTCACATCTTGACATCACAAAGCTCTACGACCAAGCTGAGTTAACCTTTAAAAAGTGTCATTTTTATTTGATATAAACTCAGCAACGTACTCTATGCTTTCTAAATACGAATGTGTTCTTCCATATCAGGAACAATATATATTACGACTAGCGATATCGTAAAACCTTTTATTTAAACATCAGTACAAGTTTCAGGCAACTAAATCCTCCAGAAGAAAATGATTATTTTATTTTTTTTAAATTAAAAGGTGTCTTGCCATTGTTCCTGACTGAGCACAGCGGCTACGAGTATTTCCAAAATTGAACGTGAGAGCTACAAGCGATATTCTCCTTGCACCTGTTTAGTTGAAAATGGTGTTACAGGAGAGAGAGAGAGAGAGACAGAGAGAGAGAGAGTGCACACTGTCGTAAAAATACGGGAAGCCACTTCTTTGATAAGTGTGGCATACTGGTGCACAATTTATGTTTTGCACCAAATAAAAATTAAAATATGCTAGGTAAACATTTGTTATCTACATGCATGTGGGTTATCGTGTGTAAAATGAACTTAACTTCATCCGGTCTAGAGACAAAGGTGTCGCATATAGGTTGAGCTATATTTTAAACAACGGTAGTTTCGTTTAGCCATGTGTTAGCCATGGTATGGAATTTGTATATCATATAGCTTCATACCCAGTCGTTAGGTTGGGTATGGTTTTTGATTCAATTCGTAATTAATTAACATCACAGAGATGATTTCATATTTAGAATTTAAAAACATGACTATGGTACAAAAAGTCATTAATTTAGGTGTTAGTTTCGTCGACCCGCAGATGAATACGCAACTGTTTGGTAATTTATGTTCATCCTTGCCCCTGGTTTACAAAATCTTGCTTTTAAATATCCCATGCGCAAGAAAGAGTTTGCCTACACGTGCGTGTTGAGCATTACAGCTCTGTATATAGATATATTGCTGAAGAACATATGAGTAGTGGTCTCATTTTCAGGAAAAAAATGGTGCCATATCGACCAGGGCATCATGACTGAGAATGGCAAGGGTTCCACGTATATTTAACTTACAAATTAAATCAGGACGTCTCGTTTTTAAAAATCGTCAGAGCAAAGAAATATATTTTTGTGTATATATTTTCAGGCAAAGTGCGATCTAATTATTATACTATCGGCTCTCTCTTGCACAATTAAATATGATAAAGATTTAATAAAGAAAATTACCTTAATTTAATATCTTAAATTGTTTATATTATTCTGTAATCTTTTAGAACCTGATATGACAATTAGTTTTAATTAACTATAGTCATTGAAAAAGCAATTCTGCATATGTAATCCGCCCATGTACTCGCCACCTCTTTTTATGAGCCTCTCTTACTTAGAATGAAAGGCTTACTAGGGCGTGTCGAGTCACTGGATATTGCATCAGATTTTCACCAGAGATGCGTCTTACACGTGTATATTTTGCTGATGTTTATTTCGTTTAGTGGATGTACATATCATATGTTAAACTGTATTAAAGGAAGTAAGTTTCAAATATTATTTTCTTAGTAAAAATCGCTTACTGATTTAAGGTATTCTGCCAGAATGGTTGTTGCAAATAAAATTTTCACCTCATGGTCAATTATATATCATGTAAAATTGTTTATCGGTATGAAAGAGTCAAGATAATCCGGCTTTAAACCCACTATTACGCCTTTCTGAGGTAGTACCGGTAAGTCGAAACGGTTCTTGTAGAGAAAATAAGAGTGATATGGACAATTATCTGTTCAAAAACTGCAGTAAACCATTTCCAAGAGAGAATGTTGCAAAACTGCCATTTAAAGACTAAATAGTCGAGACACGAGGGCATTAAGTTAAAAAATGATGAAAGACGTAACTATATTTTTGAAAAATATTGAAAGATAAAGGGAGATCGGAATAGTTATGACAAATCACTCGTATAGTCAACACAACTTTACCGATATTGTATAAATTAAAACTAAGTATATTTTGAAGGAAGCGGTTTCTGCATATTTTAATCTCTTCTCGGCATCGAAGCTAATTTATGACTGTTCGCCCCTTCCCCCACAATTATTATACGTAGGCGAAAATCACGGATATTCCTAAACGTATTTTTTGACGGTGAAATTGCATATGTTGCTACACGTATTATTTGATACAAGTTATGTAAGAGGAAGCAAGCTATTGTCTGGTATCCATCTATGCGCATGCTTGAATTTGAGATATAAATCGCCTATTGAAACGTGCGTTTAAAGCTTGACATTATGTACTTTTCAAGCGATACCATTTTTAGCAAAGATCCACACATCTAATTGCTGTTACAGAATTTTATTAGAGTTAAGGATACGTTTTGCATGTAGAAGTAATTAAAACCGCAGTCAGGCATATGCAAGTTACCAGAGTATTATTGCAACATCTGCAAATGATATATGCTCCTAATGTGGCATTCAGAAGATTCGATCGGTGAGAACCAAGTAGGTATCACACATACACACACACACACACACACCAGTAGAAAACTCTGCATGCGCAAAAAGTGTTTCATACGAATCATTTACGTTATTTTTTATCAGGAGCAAATCGAATACCCTTGAATGGATAATTTTATTACTTATGATCTTCCTTCAAAAATAGGAAAGAAACTTTTACTGAATGTAAAATATTTTAAAACCTGTTTTTCATAAGGAGTCCTGGATCATAAATATTCTTTCATAATTCGGCAGAAGGCAAATGGTCTTATCGATGAATCCGTTTAGTGAACTTTTTTCTTTTCTCAAATATTTGGATTATAAATGTCCCATGAAAAACAAGAGGGACATTTTTCAGGCTCATCATTTACCACCGCAACTCCTCCAACCCTAACTCCCATACCCCCACAGTACGACTGTGATCGATGGGGCATAACCAAAATCCTGTTACATATTGCATATGTACATCCGCGACGACTGTACATTTATTGCGTGATCTACACAACCACATATTTTACGACTTTTACAAAATGACACTGCAGTTTTACCTTACTCCAATACAACCCATCAGAGAGGACCCAAATGTACTCGTCGCTCCTATAAAACTCATCCTAGATGACCCAAATATACTCGTCGCTCCTATAAATCCCATCATAAAGGACCCAACTATACTCGTCGCTCCTATAAAACCCACCAGAGAGGACCCAAATATGCTCAGATAAATAACACACGTGCAATCTATAAACCAAATTTTCTGAATTTCCACCCAGCGGTTTGGGAAGTCTTATAGTCACAGGTAGACAAAGGTGATCACAATATCCTTGACGCGTTTATAAAAAGCGTCAGAAATTTTTTTAAAAAAATATTTCTTAATACATGCTCGATTTTAATGCGCATACTGCTTAAGGCAAATGCAAGACAAGTGCATTTTCTAGGTCTACATATTTTTGTTTGGTATTCAGCAATATACCAGCTTTATAGAGTTATAGGGTATCTTTTAGAATCATCAAATGTATTCATAATAGATAAGACGACTGGTTATGTATCGATAGCTATTATCCAGAGTTTGCAAATTTTTAAAGATCATCGAGACAGTTAGGAAAGAACGTAATCCCACGGGCACTGCATTAAATCTTTCCTCCTGCCACGGCAGATATCTGAAGGCTGACAACTGTGCATAACGTTCAATAGTATCTTACAAAGTCACTAAAACAAATTTATTTCGTATACATACTCAAATAATTTGTAAACAAGAAATGCTCAATTAATACATGACTTGAAGAAAAATAAAATTGATTAATTTCTATGGCAATTAGGTCTTTTGATTTACATAAGATGTAAAATGAAAACACGAAATTTCTCGCGAGATAAATAGGGTTCAGTTAGATAAGTCACAATTTTTTTAAAAACACGCATTAATGAAAATAAACAACTTACCATGCACTATGCGCCAGTTCGGAGAATAGGCAGCGAGCAAATCTCTGCTGGAAAGTATGAGGGCATGAAAGGCAGTTATGTGAAGATTTTGATGTGCAAGTCTGCGTGGTTAAAGTCTGGTGGGCACTCGTTCAGTACTTATGTGGATTAAAGAACACGTTGCTGTAGTATATGCCAGCCCGAGTTACATTCGTATTAGAACATATATGTATATATCACGTTATAGCACGAGATTTGAAATAGAATTTATTTTTCCGTTATACTTTTCCTTTAATCTTTTGATTAACAAACACTTTTCATCCTAATTAAATTTAGTATTTGCCATTGTTTTCTCACAACACTTTGCTGCTGTGCAACAGTTTTCCTACATCATCTTTGAGGCGTCACTGCATTGGTGTTACCAAGGAGATTAAAGAGCAATGGTTTCTCGTAAAATTAATTTGTCACGACCGCGTGGATTAGTAGTGCTTGAACTAGTTCTTGCAACAATTCGCCTCTTACAAATAAATCCTAACTTTACGCAGGTTTAAATATATGTTCATTGGTAATGTCTTCCGCTGGGTTTTTTATGCATTAAGGTCCCCAAGACTTTCTTCACAAAGACTGGGTTAAAATGCATTTAAGTCCCTATGACTTTCTTTCCAGGACTGGGTTTTGTATGGATTACAGTCCCAAGGACCTTCTTCCCAGGACTGGGTTTTATATGCACTAAAGCTCTCAAGACGTTCTTCCCAAGACTGGGTTTTTTGGTATGCAGTAGATATTCGTCCCAGGACTGAGCTTTTATGCATTACAGTCCCAAATATTTTCTTCCCAGCACTGGGTTTGGCCAAGCGACACAAGGATACAATGTGTGAATAGATTTTTTAAAACAAATCCAGGATAAATGTAGAGTTTGCAGACTAAACGCAGATACAGAAGCTTACATGAAATATGGTTACTTTCGTAACAAACAAATAAATGTTTCTGCGCTTTGAATGATGGGTACTGTCTGATATATGCATAAATATACTACATGCCTTATTAGGGTGATGTTTGTATGTTTGTTGCAGTGATCAAAAAGTGACAGTTGTCTATTCAGGTGTTTTACTGTTTGAATGTAACCATACAAAAACATGGTATCAAATTTAAGAATAATGCAAAAATAAAGATTTTTTATGAATTACACTGTCACCAACATTTGCTAAACACGTGCATTTTGAAAGCAGCAATACGAAATTGAAGGAAATCGCTTGAAAAAGGACCCACAAATTGGTTTACCGAAGGTAATTTATGAAACAATCGAACGTAGTACCTTTAATTAGCTTATATTCGTGTGTCAAATATTTTGGTAGAAATCCAAGCGTTCTCTACTGATCATCTTAAGAAATATACAATACAGATACTTTTAAACACAGTGCCTTTATTATCTACATTCAGCAACATTATTTAGTTATTCAGTGTAATGAAGGATTTAATGTTTGTTACTAAAGTATATATATATATATATATATATATATATATATATATATATATATATATATATATATATATATATATATATATATATATATATATATATATATATATATATATATATTACAATCTACAATGCCAACGATCCACGTCACATCCGGGATAGCACATATACATTTTTACATCCTTCGACAAATAGTTTGGCTTTCTTTACTGTTGACAAGCCTTGAATTAAGCGATGCTCGAATTGCCCAGAAAGTACCAGGGAATCTGCGGGAATTTCAAAGTACCCAGCAAGAACAAGGGAATATATTGGCATTGCCAAGTATAAAGAAAGAACCAGGGAATATAGGTATTGCAAGCGTTTTAATAGACGCAATTTTTCAAAAAGTATTCGCTGACGGTTTAAGTAATGGCACTGAATGAAATTAATTTTGTAATATTTGTTATAATAAAAAAACATTTATATTATGAAAATAAGTATGTTCTTCGTCCTAACATGTATTTTCTTCCTTTTGTTGTCCACATTTTATCCGAAATCTCTCTCTCTCTCTCTCTCTCTCTCTCTCTCTCCATCCGTAATCGTTGCAAAACACTTACAAAATATAAAAACTTTTTCCGCTTTGGCCTAATCGGATTTTACATATAATTTGGACTGATAATGTCATTGCCATATTTACCTTTATCCATTTCTACAAAGATGACAAGCCACAACTTGTTAGTTAAACGTCATACCTTTTCATACTATATTGTCATTATGTATGCAATTAATATATTTTAGCGCTTCCCATTCTTACATAAACTTATGAAAGCTGAAATACACCAGGCATACGAAAAGTGCCAGATGGTGTGCAAGGTTCAGCAACCGTTGGCAAGCCCTATCTGCTGTTTCCTTTTTTCGTGTTTACTGTACAAATTCAGAAGGACAAAAGGCATATAGAGAAAGAAAAAAAAACATGCCAATCGACAAACAAACCAACAAAAGTATTAAGGTAGAGTCAAATAACGCACGATTTGTCTTGTGTCTAATTGGCACAAAAGTATATAGTCCTAAATTGGTACAGCATCTACGGATTGAATTTACTAGACGCGACAGGATTGCGTTTAATTATCAGCTTTACATTTTACTAATTTGTTAATCTGACACTATTGTTGCACCGCTTGAGACCAATACCTTTTATTGATTTATTTTGTTATCTTTCTTCATTTTTTGGAGCGGAGGGGGATAAGGATTTCGACGGTGACTATAAGATCGGGATAACGCTTTGGTACGATTTTATAACTGCTTCGACTCTTCTGGTACACAGGCTTTATGTCAGAATACGGCTATGGCATTACTGTGGAATTGACTCGTCTGGTACACACGCAACATATCATAATACAGTTATGGCATTACTGTGGAATTAACAGGTCTGTTACACACGCATAATGTCAGAACTGACTCGTCCTTTACATCATGTCAAAATACCCTTATGGTATTATTGTGGAATTGACTCGTCTGGTACACACTCATCATGCCAGAATACCGCTATGGCATTACTGTGGAACTGACTCGTCTGGTACATACGCCTCATGTCAGAATACCGCTATGCAATTACTGTGGATTTGACTCGCGTGGTACACATGCATCATGCCAGAACACCGCTATGGCATTACTATTGAATTGACTCGTCTGGTACACTACTCATCATGCCAGAATACCGCTATGGCATTAATGTGGAATTGACTCGTCTGGTACACACGCCTCATGTTAGAATACCGCTATGCAATCACTGTGGAGTTGACTCGTCTGGTACACACGCTTCATGTTAGAATACCGATATGGCATTACTGTGGAATTAACTCTTCTGGTACACATGCATCATGTTATAAAACCACTACGGCATTATTGTCAAACTGACTCGTCTGGAACACATGCATTATACATTATATCAGAATACCGCTATGGCATTCCTGTGGAACTGACTCGTCTGGTACACATGCATCATATCAGAATACCATTATGGCATTACTGTAGAGCCGGTTTGAGCAAACACTGTTTTGAATCTTCTGGTGCTGGTGTATTGTGTCGGAACACCGCTTTTTTACGATGTCTTCTTTCTTCTGGACATCATCGGACTTATTTTCCTTATTTTATATTTTCTTTCTTTCTTGCATTACTTACACAGATGAATTAAGTTGCAATACAACAAAACCATTCGATGCCGAGACGTTTCGACAGTGTACACGTCTACACATCATATATTTTTATATTATTCTCAACGATGTTGTCTTTGTGTATAATTTATCTACGGAATTTCAATTACTTTTGTTTTGGGGCGTATTTGAAGGGTCTTCTACTTTTTATTATCAATGATACCTAATTTTATGCAGAATAGGTAATTGCAATTAACTGAACCACGCACAGGAATGTAATCATATAATTGCTGGATAAATTACAAAGACAAATTTCTACCTACTCGCTTCAATGGTACTTCTAATTGAATCTGATATTGTATGCCTGAAAGGAAGGGCAACTTAAATGCTTTCTAATCAGTTTCTCAGCATGGTAAACCGACGAAACACTATTCTTTATCTGGAAATTAATTCTAACTGCCACTGAAGTATCAGTGCATGGAAGTTTATAAATACAGATCTAAGAACAAAGTGTCAGGCTGTCAGACAAGTCACCATTGAATAACCATCTTTCTCTTTCGTGACCAAAAAACATGCATGCATGTCTACCAACCTACCAGCTCATAATCCGACCCTAGAACGTAATTTCTGAATGTGGAGAAGACGGAACGCTCTTCAATTTTACAACTAAAGGCACCTGAATGCCAGGTACAACAAACATCTTCCTTTAAACGAAAGTTGCAATACAACTTTAAAAGATATATATATATATATATATATATATATATATATATATATATATATATATATATATATATATATATATATATATATATATATATATATATATCGTCATTGGCGGCTCAGTCTCGAGAGACCATGCGAATAGCGCTCTTGGGGTGTCGTCTGTCTCTGGGGTGTTGGCATTGTCTGCTGTGGCTTTGCAGGCCTGTACGTGAGTGACAGTCCCTGTTGCAGTTGGTGCAGACATACTGGGAAGTCGGAGTTACTAGCGTAGCTGCCGCGCTCTTCTTTCTCTCACGTTTCTCTGCCACCAACTGGTATCTCCTCGCATCAGCGACTGTTATGTCCTTGCTTATCGTCAGTCTCCAGGTTCCTCGTTCCTCGGCCAGCCCTTCTCAGCCGTTGAGTGAAAAGTCGCATGCCTTAATGTCCCTCTTGCACACATCCTTGAAACGGAGTGAGGGTCGGCCGACTCTTCTGGTACCAATGGCCAGCTGTCCATATAGGATGTCATTTGGCATGCGTTGGATGTGTCCCAGCCATCGAAGGTGGCGTTTGCTCAGCAGGGAGCACATGATGTGGGTACTTGCAGTATCTCGCTGTATGGGACGCGGTCTTGCCAGCTTACTTTTAAGATGCGTTTTAGGCACCGTATATGCAAGGAGTTGAGCTGGCGCTCTTGCCTTATGTAGGTGCTCCAGGTCTCACTTCCATATAGAAAGGTACTGTGAACGCAGGCCTGGTATACTTGGATCTTGGTGTGCTCCCTCAGAGCGTTGTTTTTCCGCTCCCTCTTTGTTAGTTGTGCCATGATAGTGTTTGGCTATCCAAACCATCTGTCCAGTTTCACATCAAGTGAGAGAGTGTTGCTGATGGTTGAGCCCGGGTAAGTAAAGTTGTTGACTGCTTCCAGAGTGACAACGTCAATTTTGATCGAAGGGGCAATGGTGGTATTTTGCACGCTGACTTGTCTTTTCCAGGCTGATGGTGAGCCCAAACTGCTTGCAGGCATCAGCGAAACGGTCTCCCAGTCTCTGGAGGGCGTACTCGGTGTGGGTCACAAGAACCTCGTCATCAACAAAAATCATCTCCGTGATGAGTACCGACCTCACTTTGGTCTTCGAACGCAGTCGTGCAGGTTGAACAGCCTCCCGTTGGACCTGGTGTGTAGATATACGCCGTCAGTGGAAAAGAAGATCCCGACAAGAGTTGGCACCAGCACGCAGCCCTACTTCATACCGCTGTTGATTGGGAAGGACGTTGAGGAGGATCCATCATACAGGACTGTTCTCTTCATATCGGCATTGAAAGAGATTATTATGCTGCGGAGTTTTGGGGGGCAACCAATCTTACCGATTAGTTCAAAAAGGCCCTTCCTGCTGACTAGGTCAAAGGCCTTGGTAAGGTCGATTAACATCATGTAGAGTGGATGACCTTGCTTTCTGCTCTTCTCTTGAAGTTGTCGGAGGGAGAAGATCATGTCTGTCGTCGACCTGCCTGCTCTGAAGCCGCACAGGGTCCGCCAGCAGCTGTAGCCTGTTGAGTATGATACGGGCATACATTTTGCCAACGATGCCCAGGAGCGAGATCTCTCTGTAAGTATTACAGTCGCTGTATCGCTCTTGTTTTGGTAAAGGGTCACAATCGTGGCGTAGCGCATATCTTGGGGGACTGCTCCTTCCTCTCAGCAGAGGCAAAGTAGCTCAGTCAGCGACTACAGCAATGTTGGTTTCCCACGTTTGATAGCTTCGGGCGGGATGCTGTCACTACCTGGTGCTTTATGGTTTGGGAAAGAGTCGATTGCTTTGCTGAGCCCCTCTAAGGTGGGCATTTTGTCGAGCTCCTCCATGGGGAGCCGTTTCTTTATGCTGATAAGGGCCGCATCGGTGACTGACTTTTCTCGGGAGTATAGCTCTGAGTAGTGCTCCACCCATCTGGCCATATATTGCTCGCGGTCAGTGATCTTCTCTCCCGTCAGAGATTTGGGGGCGGGGCGGCAACCCTTTTCACTGTAGGGCCTACAGCCTTCTTGATGCCACTGTATATACCTTGGATGTTTCCGGACTCGGCACTGCGCTAGTAGATCCCTTCACACAGTTGTTGCCTGTACTCATTCGCGCACTGTCTAGCGATGCGTTGGGTGTTGGGTGTTGATTCGGGAACGTCTGAGAGCAAGAAGTGTCCGTTCATTAGGGCATTGTTTTGTAAAATATGAAGGCTTTCCCTCTGTCTTCGATTACTGGTTCCATCCTTGATAGATGTGCGTTGATCCAGTCCAAATGTGGACATGGCTGTTCTGAAGATGGCACCCTTCATTGCGTTCGACTTAGCTGTAGCATTGTGCTCTGGCAGGTCCTGGAGAGCCTGGTCCAGGGTGGACGCATACTCCTCCACCTTGGAGGGGACCGACATCTGCGCAGTGTTTATGCGAGGGCGTCCTTTTGGTTTTGAGCGGTGTAGTGTGTGTGGCTATAGGCGCACCCTGATGCTCATGAGGGCAGTCTGGACTGTGGTAGGCTTTGGTGGAGAGGACGCTGTTAAGGGCAGAGCGCCTGATGATGACCAAGTCAAGCTGGTGACAGCGATGAGACCTAGAGTGTTTCCATGACACTTTGTATTGTGGCTTACACTTGAAGAAGGTGTTTGTGACGCACAGGTCATAGTAGGTGCACAGCTGCAGCAGTCTCTGACCGTTTTCGTTGGTCTTTCCAGTGCCATGATGTCCGAGGCAGGTAGGCCATGACTCGTGGTCCGCACATACTTTGGCATTAAAGTCGCCAAGGAGGAATAGTGGTTCGTCTTTGGAGCATCATTTGATATGTTCGTCCAGTTGCCCATAAAACTTATCCTTTGTGTCTTCTGAAAACGTGAGGGTGTGGGCGTAGACACTGAGGATGTTGACAGGACCTGCAGCAATGTTGAGGCGGATGGACAAGAGACGCTCAATGCCCCCTGTGGGAGGCTCAGCCGAGGCCAGGAGGTTGTTTTTGATGGCAAGGCCCACTCCATGCTGACGGAGATCCTCAGGTTCTCGACCTTTCCAGAAGAAGGTGTAGTTTTCCTATCTGAGGGAGCCGCAAGAAGCAAGCCTGGTTTCCTGTAGGGCTGCTTTGCTGATATTTAGTCTGGTGAGTTGTCTATCGATAATGGCCGTCTTCCTGGTGTCGTCCACCTCCTTGAGGTCGTCAGAGATGCCTGTGCACATAGTGCGAACGTTTCAGCTTGCGAATCGAAGAGCTGTCTTCTTTTTTATTGGTTTCTTGTTTGTTTTTGTTTTTTGTCTGGTGTGGAATTCTCGTCTGTTTGTCATGCTGAGCAACACACTGAGCTCCAGACACCCACTGGAGTAGGCAGACGGTGGCTGGTCAACACCGTACTGACCGAGAGCTGCCCGGCTTGAGGCGGGCGGTAGTCGGCCAGTGGGATACGATGATCCCTCCCACCGTCGAAGCTGACTCGTGGCGCACCTTCCTTATGCCAGTCGGGTGGCACTTTTAACCCGTAAACTGCCAGCTTCTGTGTTGTTTCCTCACTCAGTAGCAAGACTGGAGTGACCTCTCCAGGACGCAAGCCTGGGCTTGGAGTAAGGAGATCCTGGGCTGCCCAGACCTCAGGATCCCCCTCTTGTCATTGCTGGTGGGGTCCAAAGGAATGCTGACCATTTGGCACCAGTTCTGATGCAGGAGCTGCCAGAAGGAAGTCGTAGTTGACACCCAGCCGCCTTAGGGGCTTCACTCCGGATTTTCTGTCTGGTCGTATCGACCAGACATGTTTATTGCAAATATCGACAACACTGTATTATTAATAACTTTTTTGTATGTAATGATATGCCAAGAAATCGCCATGATATACACAGGATAATAATTACCACAGTAACATGGTCTAAAGCAATTTTTTTCGCAAACATTCACCTAAAAAGATTATTGCGGAAAACATCAAGTGAAATTTGTGAAGTGGCTTAATACACAATTATTAACTTGAGAGCTATCCCTGATGCACGAGAAGGTGTGTGAATGTTGTGTTCAATTCAATTTTTATATTTTCTCTTTGTTTCGAGGAGGAACATCGATACACAAAACACCAACTTTAGGTCTATATTACAATTTGAGACTAGGCATAAATTGAAAGCTTGTCCTCTTTGCAAACAAATTGAAATATGTTTTGTGCTGTGTTTTTTATTTTCTTTTTAGATTAAGGACGATTTGACATTCTATTACATTGTGAGCCACACAAATGCATATGATTAGATCACATAAAGATAAAACTCACTGATGTTTTCGCGAATTTTTCGGCATTTTAAATTAAGCCAAATTTGAAATTCGTTTTTATTGTGAGGCACAACATGCATGTGATCAGATTACACGAAGATAAAACTCACTGAGGCTTTTGCTAAACTGGTTCAGTTTTTAAATTAAGTCAGATTTACAATTCCTTTTTGGGGGGCAGTCAAGTAACTTATCTCATCGTCTTTGATAAGCATGTTCAACATTATGGCTCTCTCAAAACGTCTCTAGTGCCTCCGTTTTCTCATGTATAAGGTATACCAGATATACTTGTCACGTGGTGCTTTTTTATATATGCACTTATGTCTCTAAAATTATATAATCAAAAACCTTGAAATTTGATTATAGTAGATAAAATGCACAATATTCTAAGTTCATTGTTCTCAGTAAGTTGCTTGCATTTTACAGGCATGTAGGAATGCAGACACCAATATTTACAGATGGACAGTTCACTTATTTCAGTCCCTTGGGAACAATGTGGAAGGCTATAAATTATATATCAATTATATAGTTAATCACCTTGCTTACATCACCTTTCTTACTAATGCTACACCTGCATTATGTAGAGGCTGTACATTTCAAGCTATCTATTTAAAAGTAAACACAAACAAAAACAGATAATCTGCATTTTCATAATTGCCTATTGCAAGTCGTCCAATGTGATCGTTTCGAGTTCCCGTTGTGCAGTAAAATAAAATAAAATCGTTTCACTAACCTAGGGCATTTTAAACGCCTTATCTCTAAGAGCTTGAACAAAGGCTATTGGCAGCATGAATATAAATCAACGATGATACGTTTGCTTGCGAATACGTTATCTTAAATTAAGTTGTTGTAGTTGTTGTTGTAGGGTTTAACGCCATTTTTCAGCACAAGATAGGCTTTATATGGCGGCCAGTATCAATGGTGGAGGAAAACTCGGAAAACCCCCAGGAAGAATCACCGACCCATGGAGATCCACTGGCAAGCTTTCTCACATTGGCCGGACCTGAGATTCGAACCCACGAAGACAGAGGTGACATGGCATTGATCTGTAACGTGAGCGCTTTAGACTACTCGGCCACTCCGGGCCCCCGTTATTCATATTGTTACTAAGCATGTATTTTATATAAGGATGTTTGCAAGAAAATTAGACGCTATGCTGGCTTAAAAAGCTGCTTGTCTCAAAGCCGAAATAGAGAAATTCTTAAGTAATCTGACTGAAAATCAACTCTGAATGTTGTTCGGGATGAAGGAAAAATAAACATTTTAATTTCAAGCAAATTGTCATCAAAGAATAGTAAATACAATCGAGAATTATTGTTTATCAAACATGTGACAAGTAGGAAATATGAAGTCTGAGTCGGATGAAAGTAATTTAGCATTGAAATGTGTGCTTTATTTATTTGCATTAGTTTCAACGTCGCTGGCTATTTGTTTACGTATACTGTTAACTTTGAAGCAATATTAACGTCCAGTGTTAATGCGACTTAAATTAAGTAACATAAAAGAGCGAAAACTCAAACGTTTTGTACAAATTCATCAAATAATATATTTCCCTAGAACACCAAGTGAGCATTTAAAAAGAACTTACAGTATTGTGAATTGAATCCCAAGAAAACAAAACGATTTTCATTTCAGATCTTATTCGGTTAAAACATTAACCTTGTGCTAATCATAGGATTTAAGCGTTCCAAGTTGAAAGTGTTTCATGAGCTAATAATAATATTATCATCGCCCTGCAACCACCCCCACCCCCATTCAAGTTTCATATCGAACGAGAAGGTACAGTTTTATTGTGAGTTACTTTAACATAAGTTAGACCGCATTTTGTAAAATAAACGCCTATTAGGCAATTCGAAATAACACACGCCTTTTATCTAGTTGTATGAACTCTGGGAGAGATTGGACGCAGAATGGTTGAGGTGCCTGTATCTTATTAAATAATGCAAAGAAAGACTCTTTTCGACATTGATCACTAGAAAAACAGAAGTCTAAATGAAAATGATAAAATGAACAAAATGCATACTAGGCTTTTGCAAAGCAATGTTTACGACTTGACGTGCATACAGGAAAACATTAAGTCGCCGAAATACCCTTTTATTTTTTTCGGCGGAGTCTTATTTGATGAAATTTTAAACACTAATTCAGTTATTGCTTTAGGAATAATTAGCAACAATATACCTTTCCTCATATTTGTATATGCAGCGACTTTGGGATATATTTCTACTAAGCATGGCGCCAGAAAATGAACATGGACCCATACTTTTGGGGGATTTTGAATTGAATGGATACTTAGCTATGTAAAATTATATATTTTATAATAGATAAATACTACAACATTTTACAAGAGATCATTCTTAACTCAGTTATTTAAGTACACCCCTGCGGAATCAAGGATGTAGAGCAGACTAGATCAACCCTCCCAGAATTCATAAAAGGCGATTAATGAAGGCAGGAGCCGATGTGGCCCAGTGGTTATCGTACCGTACTCGTGACCAAAAGGTTTCAGGTTCGAATCGAACGATATAATTATCTTCAGTCGGCTGCCGATGTGTTCCCTTGTGCAATGTACTTTACTCCAATCGCATCGTTCCTAAATAGCAAACTTGTATTGCTGTGCCGTTAAGGGATAAACCACAACAATGGTTTTTGTTTGCTTTGTTTTAAACTTGCATAAACTATCATAACAGCCTATGACAAATGCTATCGAAAGTAATACTGATGGCTTAGGAATCCGAACACGCCGAGAAAACTGTAGGCCATTCCAAATAAAACTAAGAATCCGAACACGCCGAAAAAACTGTAGGCCTTTCCAAATAAAACATTGGGTTTTTTCTTTCAGATGATATGGATGGAATACAATACAGAATATTTAGATTTCAGCGTTTCTTGAAACGCTCTAGTGGACGTGAAGTTTCAGCTCGAAATATAGGTTGATCTATATGCACTATCGCTTAGATATTTTGTAGTATGTGTGTGAAATCAGTTGAGATCAGTTTTTATCATTTTGAAATAAATCAATTTCTCGAATGAACTGTGAGTCCTCTCATATAAATTTTACCAACTGAAATGCCAACTAGTTGTAAACATCTCCATTATATCGAATAGCCATTTAATAAGAACTGAAAACTCTGTTGTTTTTATGTTGCATGGTGGCCTTATACATTCATAACGAATACTCTAAACTTGAAAAATTTACTTCCTCAAAGTCATTGATATATTATCTGCTGGTAGCAAATCTTCCTACATCTATATTTGCATCTTTTAAAAAGCAGTACTTCTTAATAAATGATTCTTATCCTTTTGAATAATAATAATAATAATAATAATAATAATAATAATAATAATAATAATAATATTAATAATAATAATAACAATAATAATAATAATAATAATAATAACAACAATAATAATAATACATAAAATGAATGAAGCACAATTCTCTATTTCATACTGATGGCATGTAACTTGAATAATTGACATTCCTTTCTATACTTCGATACATTCTTTAAAACATAATGTTTTAAATAGACTACACCCATGATACTTTCCAGCATAAGTTCCACGTTCGTTTTCAAAGATGGAGAACGTGATTGACACCAGCGTTAACAAGAAGAAAGTGTAATGGATGCATATAGCCCGAGCTATAGCAACTCTGTTTCTGATACGGAATGTCAAGAAATAGGACAAATGCTAAGATTACTATATCCAGGAAAAAGGGCGAAAAAGACCCACTGAGTAGACAGTTGATAACACAAGGCTTTTTTGCCTCATAAAACAAATGTAATAATTTTGATCATTGATGTAATGTTTTGCAGATTATATACTTCGGTGCAAAATAAACCCCCAAAACATGAATAAACCGGTCCAAAATTGATAACTGAAATACAAGTGTGAGCTGGACATTTGCATATTGTTTTACAGGAGTTTCCATTAACACAGTAACCGTCATCAACATGTGTGGAGACATAGTTTGATTGGTAAAGTTCTATAATACCCTTTTCAAACTAGCATTTTCGGATAGGTTCCATAAACTGTCTTTCTATTTTATATTCAGACTAGGACAAAGTCTTAAGTTGCATCGAATGTCTTTTTTGTTTCATATCCAGACTGGGACAAAGCCTCAGGTGGCATTGAACGTCTTTTTTGTTTCATATCAAGACTGGGAAAAAGCCTCATGTGGCATCGAACGTCTTTTTGTTTCATATCCAGGCTGGGACAAAGGCTTAATTTGTATCGAACATCTTTTGTTTCATATCCAGACTGGGATATAGCCTTAAGTGGCATATAGCGTCTTTTTGTTTTATATCCAGACTGGGACAAAGCCTTAATTTGCATCGAACGTCTTTTTGCTTCATATCCTGACTGGCACAAAACCTTGATTGGTACTGAACGTCTTTGTGTTTCATATTCTGACTGGGGTAAAATCTTAGGTGGCAACGAACGTCTTTGTTTTAAATATTCAGACTGGAAAAAAGTCATAGAAAAGGCATATAACGTCTATCTGTTTTTGACTTAGACTGGTACTTAGCCTAAGATGGCATCGACATCATTTTGTTTCATATCCAGGCTGGGACATAGTCTTAGGTGGCATCGAACGTCTTCCTGTTTCATATTCAGACGTTAGGTTCGCCCCTGCATACCATTCAGAATTCCGAATTTGTTTAACATCGCAGAGAAGATGCAATAGCATGGTGTACGTAAGTATTCAGATAGCAACAAAAGAGTTTGCCTATATTCATAATTACGGGGCTGATTACGCATTTCGTTAATGAAGGGGTGTTATTGTCTCGTTTTCACGATGAACATGGCGCCATTTCCGCCAAAGGAAATCAATTTACAATAAAAAAAACAGATTCCCACGTCTTGATCTGATAAAATATGCCCACCACTTTACATGCTGAGGAAGGCGGATTTCAACTTTCGGGATAATAAAGGGAGAATCATAAGATAATGCGTTTTATGGGATTTTGGTCTTGAAATAACGTGCATGAATCACTGTCAGTGAGCATTCCAATACACACTGTAAAGTTGTTCATTAGCCAACTATTTGACATTTCATCACCCGATTTCCAATTACCAGAAAGTTATAAAACATATGTTGTCATCAGTTGCATGAGATTACACGATTATACACCATATGTTGATGCACATAAAACGGTACATATGTATGTATGTATGTATGTATGTATGTATGTATGTATGTATGTATGTATGTATGTATGTATGTATGTATGCATGTATGTATGTATGTATGCAGATCAAATATTTGTGCATAAACGTATATCATTGAGTTGGTCAATCGTCTTTCTATTTTGTGTTTGCGTTATTGTCCGTACATTTGATTGATTGATTGATTGATTTATTGATTTATTTATTTATTTTAAAAAATGTGGGACCCTATCACAGCTTGACTTAATTGCCTGACTATACAATGCACCGGAGTACTCATTCCTTTGATTTGTTTTTTATAGACGAAGTGTTGACAAGGTCATCATTTGAAATCTGAGCCTATATTTATCCACCTATTTACTCCGCCGTCGACGTGACTGCATGACTGTGTCAATTTGCATGCCTGCATTGATTCCATGCTGCAAGTTAGTATACATGGTTAATATCGTCATGTGGATAGTGTATATATTAGGTGTATAGGTCCAACATTTGGCTGTGAAGTTATGCTGATTGATAGGTCATAGTAGATACATCATTGATGGACCATATTAGATACCTGATGGATGTATTATAGTAGATAACTGATTGATGGATTATAGTAGATACCTGATTGACGGATCATAATAGATACCTGATTGATGGATTATAGTAGATACCTGATTGATGGACCATAGTAGATACCTAATTGATTGATCAATACCTAATTGATGGATTATAGTAGATACCTGATTGATGGATCATAGTAGATACCTGATAGATGGATTATAGTAGATTCATGATTGATGGACCATAGTAGATACCTGATTGAAGGATTATCATATATACCTGATTGATGAATCATATTAGATATATGACTGAAGGATCATAGTAGATACCTGATTGATGGATCGTAGTAGATACCTGATTGATGGACCATAGTATATACCTGATTGATGGACCATAGAAGATACCTGATTGATAGATTTTCGTTGATACCACATTGATGGATTACAGTAAATACATGATTGATTAATCATGGTAGATAATTGATTAAGGGTGAATAGTATATACCTGATTGATGGATCATGGTATATAACTGATTAAGGGATCATGGTTGATACCTGATTGATCAATCATAATAGATAACTGTTTGATAGATCATAATATATACCTGATTGATGGACCATAGTACAAAAATAATTAATGGATTATAGTAGATACCTGATTGATGGATTATCGTGTATATCTCATTGATAGATTATAGTAAATACCTGATTGATGGACCATAGTATATACCTGATTGATTGTTTATCGTAGATACCTGACTAATGGATCATAGTAGATACCTGATTGATGGATTATAGTAGATACCTGATTGAAGGGCCATAGTAGATACCTGACTGATGGATTATAGTAGATACCTGATTGACGGATTATAGTTGATACATGATTGATCAATCATAGTATATAACTGATTGATGGATCAAAGAGATACCTGATAGATGGATAAAAGTAAATACCTGCTTGATGGACCATAGTAGATACTTGATTGATGGACCATAATATATACCTGATTGTTGGATTTTCGTAGATACCACATTGATGGATTATAGTAGATACCTGATTGATGGATGATAGTAGATACCTGATTTAGTGATTAGCGTAGATACTTGATTGATGGATCATAGTAGATACCTAATTGATGGACCATAGTAGATACATGATTGATGGATTATCGTAGATACCGGATTGATGGATGATAGTAGATACCTGATTGATGGATGACAGTATATACCTGATTGAGTGATTATCGTAGATAAATGATTGATGGATCGCGGTCGATATAGAAGATACCTGATTTATGGATTACATTAGATACCTGATTGATCAATCATGGTATATAACTGATTAAGGGATCATTATTGATGCCTGATTGATGGATCATATTAGATACCTGATTGATGGATCATAGTAGATACCTGACTAATGGATTATAGTAGATACCTGATTGATGGATTATAGAGTATACCTGATTGATGGATTATAGTAGATACCTGATTGATGGAATATAATGTATACCTGATTAATCGATCATAATAGATACCTGATTGATGGATCATTGTAAATACCTAATTGATGGACCATGGTAGATACCTGACTGATGGAACGTAGTAAATACCTGATTGATGGATCATAGTAGATACCTGACTAATGGATTATAGTATATACCTGATTGATGGATTATTGTGTATACCTGATTGATGGACCATAGTAGATACCTGATTGATGGATCATATTAAATACCTAATTAATGGATTATAGTAGATACCTGATTGATGGACAATGGTAATTACCTGATTGATGGAACGTAGTAAATACCTAATTGATGGATTATATTAGATACCTGATTGATGGATCATAGTAGATACCTGATTGATGGATTATAGTGTATACCTGATTGATGGACCATAGTAGATACCTGATTGATGAATCCTGGTAGATAAGTGATTGATGTATCATAGTGAATACCTGACTGATTGATCATAGTAAATACACAATTGATGGACTATAGTAGATGCTTGATTGATGGATCATAATAGATATTTGATTGATGGATTTTAGTAGATACCTGATTGTTGGACCATATTAGATACCTGATAAATGGATCATAGTAAATACCTAATGCATTGATTATAGTAGATACCTGATTGATGGATTACATTAGATACCTGATTGATGGATCATAGTAGATACCTGATTGATGGACAATCGTAGATACCTGATTGATGGATCATAGTAAATACCAGATTAATGGATCATAGTAAATACCTAATTGATGGATAATGGTAGATACATCAATGAGAGATTATAGCAAATACCTGATTGATGGATCATAGTAGATACCTGATTGATGGATCATAGTAGATACCTGATTGATGGAGTATCGTATACATGATTGACAGATCATTTTAAACACCAAATTAATGGATCATAGTAAATACCTGATTAATGGATAATGGTAGATACATTAATGAGAGATTATAGTAAATACCTGATTGATGGATCATAGTAGATACATGATTGATGGATTATGGTAGATACATAATTGATGGATTATCCTATATACCTGATTGATGAATCATAGCAAATACCTGATTTATGGATCATTATTAATACCTGATTGATGGATCATAGTAGATACATGATTGATGAATTATGACAGATATATGATTGTTGTATCATAGTGGATACCTGATTGATGGATCATAGTTTAGCTACCTGCTTTTGGTGAATGGGTACATAGGTAAGCATGTTACAACTTTAATTGTAGAATCTGAGGTTAAGATAGCTGTTTATTAATGACTCCCTTGCAGTTGTTATTCCATAGTAGCTGAAATTTGAATAATTCCAAAGTAGTAGTTGGTTTAAGACTCCTTGACCACATTCAGATTGTAAATGTTAATTATCAAAACCAAGCAGATATGAAGCACGGGGGGGGGGGTGCTATTTACAGTCGATTCGAAATATTACACAAATTGAATTTGCCATACTGAAGGTTTCTCACTGAGGATGCAGCCGAAAGAGGGTTCGGTATATATGTATGTATGCATTTAATGGATAGATAGATGCATGGACGGATGGATGGATAGATGGCTCGATCGATGGATGGATGGATGGACGGATGGATGGATTTATAGATGGATGGATGAGTCATGTGTGCGTCCTATAAGCGTTCGACAAAATACCATCGCATCCGGAGATTTGTTGTGTATGAAGGATGACACTCTCCAATGACGGATTTGATGTAAGAAAGTATGTTATGTGGAGATTTCATTCAATATTGTGAATCAATCTGAACAGCATACTGTTTAATAAAGTATGAGGTCAGAATACGGAATCTACCATTTGATAACGGGTGACTGAGAGCCACTTTTGCTGCTTGATCTGCCTTGCATTACCTTAATGTCAATGGGACTAGGCACTCAACAGTATAGTCCAGATTGTAGAAGAAAATCGTGGTTCTGTAAGACTTGGTATATTAATGGAATACCAACTTTCAGATGTAGCAAAAGTTCAAATGTGGAAAAGGAACCCCAAAGGACGACAGAATTTGACTTCTTTTAAATTTCAAACTAGTTCAGAACTTTTAATATGGCTGTAAATTCAGCGGTAAAAATGATCCGGTAACCAGTTCGAGATGGTGCCGCTCGGTGTTGCGTAATTGTCTGCGTACAAGAACGCACAGCCCCAATATGACGTTATCCTTTCCATGAATTGACTTATGGCAAATAAAAGAGAGTTGGGAGTAGAGGTGGATACGATTGGATCAAAAATAGATACTTCTGCAATACCTTCAACCTCTGATTCTTTCTATCGTTTTTGTCGTTTGTGATTATTTCGTCGACATCATTATCATCATCATCATTAGTAGTAGTATTAGTAATATCATTAGTAGTAGTAATAATAACAGTAGTCATAGCAGTATTAGTGTTAGTAGTAGTACTAATATCAGCACTAATAGTAATGTTGATCAAGTACCAACCTTTATTAGGATTCATTGTTATGAAAAAAGTAACAAACTTCCTATTGACCAGATTGAGGCGCAGAATAATACGATAGATTAGCTGGTTCATAAAACATCATATTGACCCAACCAAAGGTTAATAATTACTTTATTTTATTATATGGTGCAAATTCGGAAATATAACTAGTTCCAAAAGAGTAAAATGCGATTTCAGCAGCAATAAACAACAAACGTGTATCACGTACGTCAATTACGCCATTCCAGTACAGTATGATTGATTATCGCAAATTACATGATGTTGTGTGTGCCAATGAAAAAGCAAGAATCATGTTATCATATTCAACATCATCATCATCATCATCATCATCCTCCTCATCATTATCATCGTCATCGTCAACATCATTATTATTCTTATTATTATTATTATTATCACTGAGTATCAAGGTCTAAATCGTAACATTATCAAAACCCCTCCATTTACACCAAATTGAGTACCAGATGAAAGGCAAAGATTAAAGATATTTATAGCAAGATATAGATGTCTGCCCAGTTTAATGACTCGCATATAAGTATATAGAAGATGATTTTATTATAATTGTACATAAGATCGACACAAAACGGAGACTTCAAAATCCCTTTTTATGATAGTACTTGAGCTGAGTGTTAGATATAAATATAGATGGTAGAGCATGCTGATGATATTACCCGGATGTTGTAGTTTGTACAATCATTTCATATTCGATGTCAATGTTTTTTTATGCTTTAAGTGAATATCATTTGGCCAAGTTCTAGACACATTACTTTAGGAACGTCATCGATAATGGGGGCGGATGTATACGATTTATTGCGAGGAATGGCTGATTCTGCGGATTCAGATATCAGAATAAAATAACATTATGGTAGAAACATTTTGACTTTTGCTTTTTCCCTGCAAATGGTTACAAATATCTTGTTATGTGATCCTCATGAAGATTTTGATTGTGTTTCTTGTGAACTTTTTAGAAAAAGATCTTTGACTTAAATTCACGCGCCAGCAGCACAACGTTCAACGCAAGGCAGAATTAACAATGAACCTGTTGCAATTACACAGCACAACTTAACATGAACAATGAGCCTGTTGCAATTACACAGCACAACTTAACATGAACAATGAGCCTGTTGCAATTACACAGCACAACTTAACATGAACAATGAGCATGTTGCATTTACACAGCGCAACTTAACATGAACAATGAGCATGTTGCATTTACACAGCACAACTTAACATGAACAATGAGCATGTTGCAATTACACAGCACAACTTAACATGAACAATGAGCCTGTTGCATTTACACAGCACAACTTAACATGAACAATGAGCCTGTTGCAATTACACAGCACAACTTAACATGAACAATGAGCATGTTGCATTTGCACAGCACAACTTAACATGAACAATGAGCATGTTGCATTTACACAGCGCAACTTAACATGAACAATGAGCATGTTGCATTTACACAGCACAACTTAACATGAACAATGAGCCTGTTGCATTTACACAGCGCAACATAACATGAACACTATTTTATTACAACACGATTAGTAATGGTACTGATTCTAAGGACAAGGGTAGTACTTTTAATTATTTTGCCAGTCTTCCTTTTTCTCCTCCGTTTCCTCCTCACATTTAGGAGTGCCACAACACGTCAGTCAACAGAATACATTTACCGGTAGTAGTGCCATGTAATCTACCATAGCACACGCTATCCAATCAATCAAGCAATCCAAATACAGCATTCAATTTTGTTTCAAATCCTGACGCTAGCAGCAACAAGGATACATCAAAAAAGGTCATTTCCTCCGGATGAATGATATAGCGCCTGTTGTGTATGCTTATTATGCAATCCACCATGGTATTAATAGATTAAAGCAACTAGGGCACAAGGAACATAACAAAGAAGGAATTCAACTTAACTGCAACACAGAGGTCTGAATTAAAGACATATTTGCGAGTTTATTCATTTTGGAAAAGAGCTTCCATCAGCGATTATATTATTGACACGGTTTAGTCATGTACAAACTCCCTTTCATATCATTTTAAAGGTGTACTCTTTAAGTCTGAAAAATTCGGTCTCCTGCCATTAGTACTCCGAATGCCAAGTTAAAGACTTTGTTCCAAATGTCTATTTTAAGTACTAACGAACACGATTACGATAATGATGGCAACCATAACGATGTCGACAACGATGAAAGTGAAAATGACAACGTTAAACGTGCATACTCTGGCAGAAAGATGTTTCTATGAATCAAAATCAAATAAGGAGACATAGGTTTGTACAGTTAGGAGTCCTCATGGGAATATATATGCATAAATTTGTCCCCTTATATTTATAAAGATTGCTATAAAGGTGGAATGAAAATCAAGACAAGGTGCTTTAAAGCAAAAACAAATATAGTATGATCGCCATTGGAAGCGTTTTCTTGCGTATTACCTATAAATCTCCTTAATGTACGTATGTAACCGAAACAGAAGGAGACAACCGAAAATCGTATTCATCACGGCAAATACTGACGTAATTTGAATATGTCGAACGATTAATAATATCCCATACCTGCTTCTGAGGCTCGATGCCAGACTACTCCCTAGAAACTGGCGCATTCTGCTGTTCAGGTGCAAAAATTGGTAGAAACAAGAGAACCATGATCTGCTCAAAAGTCGGTCTATACGATTTGCCTGAGTAAATCATGCAACAATATACTGTACACAAATTAAGACTCAGCTTTCTTGGGGCCTTCCTTGAAAGGTTTTCGTGCAATAAAATACGTGTAAAACGGATTACCATATGCGCATATTGCTAGGGTAAAACTACAGTACATAAGATGCTCTTTACAACCATTAGCCATTACTAAGGAAGTGATAGGACTGTCTGTGTACCTTCGTGATGTACGTACGCAATAGTTGATGAAAAGGACAGGATAATCAAATAGCGTTTTAGTTGCATATACGACACAATTTAATTTCCGAGCGAAGCATTATTTCAATTTAGCTTTTCACACTTTTAACTTTATTTATAATATCCTTTATATGTTTTGTTCTTATTCATTAATAATAAACTGATAGATCGCCACAAGCGTCCGTGTAGAACGGTTACAATTAGTGGAAAAGAGATAAACAACGTTCAGTGATAAATAAAATGCAATGTATGTACTGCATCATGTGACAAATATATATTCTTCTATTAACGAACCATGTTGCTATTTGATTTAAACTGTAACACTTAGAAGATAGTATGTCAATGAAAGTGACTAGAGCTTCAAGATGACCAAGACTTATTTACTCAGTTAGGAACTATTTATGACACATACATGTATATCCCGAAGGATTCGTGCGCTTTTGAATAGATCTTGGCGGTCTCTGGTTAGGTGGACACAAAATTGGACCGTTCTTGTTTATAATTAGCCAACATACTTTCGAGTTCGTTAAAACTAACAGCTGATTCGAGTTTTATTGATAATAATAATGGATAGACAGATAAAATTAACACAAATGTTAAATAAAATGAAACAAATATCATTTTGAAACATATCCATGGAATAGGATTTATCGAAAATCAATTACTGACTAATTATCTAACATTATTTCGAGATGTGACTCAAAAATAAATATCCAAATAAAATGGTAGCAGTATGTAAATTAAAATGGAAAAAGACTAAATTTTTATTCAGTGGGAAGAAGGAGAATGATAATAGCCGCGTAAGGAGTAAACAGTCGAAAAGCATCACAAAGTGAATCTGAAATCAAATGCATTCTGAACTACAAAATAAATAGACATACGTTTGGAAATATAAAAGGCGACACAAAATAAAATTAAAACAGCGATACGTTCAGATTTTGTATGAAAAACATGTTGCTTTTCTTATGGCGTTTAAGAATAACATTGTGTCTACTCAGCATGACAATAGTCCTATCTCTCATTAGTGCAAGCATTATGCTGACACGGGTTGGTTTCTCATATATCATTTGAAAACCTGCAAAGCTCCTGGCTTTGACATTGTGTTATAGTCGATTTGTGTTAGCGCTGACTGTCACATAATTAAGTATTAATGTTGTGGTTTTTTTTATTCAGAGCAAAGAAAGCGTTTAGTGTGTGCAAGTAATTATATCACAAGACCTGCACATAGAAAATGTGTATAACAGTATACCTATTTTTAACAGAAACACCTCCAAATTTGTCAAAGGTATGTGCTTAGAGGGTACGTTTCATAGGCCTTCACATTTTGGCCTGACATTTTACAACACAAAACAAAAAAAATTAGGTAGCCATGTTGCATTGCATGATCTGATTTAATTGCTTTTTGGGTCAACTATCTACATCTATATGTAAATGCAATTTGTGCCAAAGTATCTTCTTACAAATTGGAATATGTGCCAAATTGATCTTTTTGAAAATAAGTCTAAATATGATTTCTACCGAACATATCCACTTTAAAGATGTCTTTCCGCCATGATTATGCTCGTCCAAAGAGATCTGTATGGAGTATGATGGCTGTTGCAAGGACAAGTATTTAAACTGCACGCGCCGCTTGACATCAAGAGCAGTTGGTACACAAGAGCTGGTTCATTCGCAAGCAACAATAATTTAATTTAAAACTGAACTTAGACACAGACCAGTTGCAAGCTAACATATATCATGTAAATATTATTTTATAACTTTTGGAATAATATGGCTCTAATTATAGAGCTACTGCAAGCACAAATCTCAATCATACAACGTATTAGACGTTATATACGAATAGCAATTACACACGGAGTAAAAAAAAGAGACAACAAAAAGTATAGGATAAACATCCAGCGATCACGGAAACAACTGTGATACAATTTTGAGCTCCAACACAACCTCCACCCCACCCTTGCCCCCCAACCTCAGCTTACATCTTTGTTTTATGACTGTTTTCAAATCACGGGAAGCATTTTTAACCAGCAAACTATAAGAGAATATTGTATTGAAGAGATGTTTTCTTTTTAATGTTATTTAATGACATGGTCATTAAAACATGCAGGATTTCAAATGTTCCAAAAGCACAGCAGGTTCTTTCGGGGAGACAATTTGACCCCTTGGATATTGTTTCCAGCGCTGAATTATTTCTTCAGTCCCAGAAAGCAATATGAATTGTATACCATACATGTGCATTAAGATGTACAAAATATACAAAATACCAAATAAGCCTGTTACGCACACAGGTATGCTTTCTTATAATGCATATGCCTCCATAATTGCAAACTGTTAATTATGTCCTGCATTTGTGTCAATGTCATATCATTAAATATAATCTATGAAAAAAGTAACAAAACCCACCTATTCCGTTACAAGACAATAGTTGTACTGCACACATAAAAACAAATGCAACTTACCAAACACTACGCGTCAGCTGGGGAATGACGGTGGGTGGATACCTCTTTAACTGGAATAGTAAGAATTCACAAATTAAAAAATGATGTTGAAATTTTATTATAAAGATGTGGATGTGAAGTCTCTTAAAGTGAAGAGATTTGGATGGATACTTATTATCTATGACACGAATAATTAATGCAGTCGATAACTATTTTCGGTACAGCCTACAAATTCATGACTCTTAAGGTTTCCTTTGCATTATGCTGCATACGAGATAAATTAGCATGGCTGTACGGGACTCTGCAAGTTTGAAGGACTTGGGGGATTGCAGAGATAACGTAAAAAGACAGAGAAAATTTAGCAGACCTGGCAGATTTCTGAGATATTGAATCTGAAGTTGGTTTTAATGTATGTACAAAACAAAGTACCCACATAAAAAGCACTGCTAAATAATTACTGCTTTATAACTTTGGATTGATTTCAGCAGTATCTAAATAGTTCGCCAGCAAGAGATTCACGATCGATAGAAGAAACTGCAGCTACATGCAAACGAAATCAATGGTGAAGTGCACAGTCAACTATAGAACGTCTTGTAGGCAATAGAACAGGGTTGTATACAAACGTTTCTTTTTCTTACTAAACGAATCCTATGACACTCGTTCTATCGTACAAAGCGCTATCAACCACAAAATAAAATATACTCTCTTCTTTTATAGAAGCACGTGTTAGGTCATGGAGTATATGTTTCATTAAAATTATTGTGTCATTCATCAACATATATTGGTCTCTTCCCACTCTGAGTCCATTTGCTCATGTTAATACCAGTTCTTTAAAAGTAGAGACAAAACGTTTGGTGACTTCCCAAACAGTTACAAAATAGGCTCTTTCCAATGTAACAACAAAGGGAAGATGCATAGAAAGGTAGTAATAGCTATAAAGCCAAGATAGAAACTCCATCATGTTCTGATTACCACTTTGGATAATTATCAAAATCAAGCTTACAATTTGGTTTATCTGAGCGCGCGCGCACACACACACACACACACATGGATGGATGATGTTTGGGTAAATTATGTGATCGGTCGGTTACTTTGGTTAAAGCGCATATTAGACAATGAAACCAAGTAGAAAGCACATAAATATTTGAGTATTGAAGGAGGGCTACATTCCAGTAAAAGGGAGTTCTATGTAAAATTTGGTCGTTTGCAATTCGGGATCAAAACGGGAATTTAACATGGGAGCAGATTGGGCCTGTTTAGGGTCAAGGGGGAGTTGAAAATAGGGAATGTATAACAACAATGGATTAGGCCTGTCTAGGGTCAATGGGAGTTGGAGAGGGGTGACGTCACGGTACTGGACACTTGCAACAATGTTGCAAGTGGCTGACCTCAATCGGTTGGAACAGTGTGACAAGGGGCTGACCTAAATATGCATTACTCTACATACAAATAGAGACATAGACATAGAGATGTGGTTAGAGACAGGGTTAGAGACAGGATTGGAGACATAGAAACATTGACGTTTACAAAAACACAGATTCATGAATACAAATCTATCACACACACAATTGGCTAAGAATATTTTAGGCTAGATAAAATACATATCTTTTCGAGGCACAGGAGTGACCCTGAAAAGAGCCTTTGGGTTGTTTTTTCTGTTAACACCATTCGTTAACATAGAGGGCATCGCACGGATCTTCTGCTCATCCTGAAACTTCGTCTGACCTCTGGACCGTAGATTAAGACTCTCTTCAGACAGCCTTGTCTCTCCACATAGATTCTTCGTTTCCAAAAGGCTGTCTCGGTGACCTGGATGATTTGGCATACAAGGGATAGTCCAGGTTCAACAGCATTGACGACAGGATGGTAGACGATTCTTCGTTAGTCCACATCTTGTGACCAGAACAGGTGAACGGAATGAAGTGAACCGCGGTTATATATAGTGGAAGAGCGGATCGAAATGGATTGACTTCCTTCATCAATCCTAACATGCGGTACAAAATTCAGTCACGGTGTGGAGTCTGTCTTCCAATCCGATAAGAGCTGCCTGTGACGTCAGTTTCCCTATATAGGTACTCTAGGGTCTGTGCGCAGTGAATCAGTGAGACAGAGTTAGAACATGAAAACTAAGAAGACGATGAATTGGGGTGCACCGGCCGTGGAGACGAGAAGCGATGATATAACAGCGGCTACCAAAGCAAAGTCCTACTTCCATAAGATAACGATTTTAATTGGGATTTAGTGGATGTTCTCTCTTTTTCACAAGAATTTGTTCCGGTACCAGTACCTTTGTCGCTTTCTCCTTCCTTACCGGAGAATTTTTTACACCAGCAAAAAGAAACAGAACAAGCCTTTCTCATTCAACAGCAACAGCGAAAAGAAGAGGCAAGAAGAAAACGACAGGAAGAAGAATCAGAGAAGAAACAAGGTCTATGAGAGAAGGAGAACAGTGAAAGTCAAACAGTGACGGTTCACGTAGATATTTTGGCAGAGTTAAGGAGTCTGAAACAAATGAATCAGACTTCTTTAATACGACCCAAGAGAAAAATACCTTCCCGGACCAAACACTTCAACTCCGTTAATACTCCCACTACGCCTGAGATACTAACCCTAATGATTTCTACCAAATCATCGACAGCAACAGAAGTAGGCCTTGGCCGTACCAAAGGGATAAGGCAGTTACAGCTCATTACTTCCCATTCCTGAGTTTGTTTTTTGTCACCCCAACCATCGTGGACATGGAACACGAATGCTGCATTCAAAAATACCAACCCGAACAGGAGGAGGAGGAAGACGATGACCACAAGAAGAAAGGCAATTTCATATTTTTCAATTTCGAATGCATGCAAGAGACCGGCATTCGCATTCCTGATTTCAGCGTGGCTCATCGGGCGTGCGAAAAGTGCATCCAAGATCCGATCTTTTGTCATTTTCCTCACTGTAACAATGTTTCTTGACAACGTGAAAAAATCTTTCAAGGACCTAACACGTTGGCCGATTTTGCCCAATGGATCTTAGACCCTATCGACGAAACGTAGAGTCAAGCGGACATCGAACGTTACGAAGACTGCCATCGCTATGCCAAGGTGAAGGCTCACAATTTATCGCGGTAGGATGGACAATTTTTTTCTGAAATAGTTAACGGAACAGAACACCGAAAGTGGCTTTGAACGGAGCCAAGCTCATATTCATGTATGTGGGACAAGTACAGTTTAATGATTCAGTGAGTTACTTGGCCATGTCTTTGAGTTAAATGCCTAAAATATTTGGAATGACAGAAATGGCCAAAGGCTATTTTTCGAACTTTTTCAAAATACAGAATCCAATCAACATGCCGTTCTACCTCATTTGCCTGATACTCACTACTACAATCCAACAACATGCGCACCGATCAACGAGAAGCTTTCTACGATTGGTACAACACTCATGTCTCGGACACCTACGACACTCAGGAGGAAATGTTAAAGTATTGTCGATCCAACATGGACATTTTACGGCATTGCTGTGGAACATTTCGAGAACTGTTAATAGAGCACGGATGGATCGACCACTTGAAACAAGACTGCACCATTGCCACTGTCATTGACACGAACATCCCCGAAAAGCCATTCCGGCACGTGCCCTGTGTGACTGTGACAAGTGTAGAGACCCTAAGAACATTACAAACTGTCCCTTGGACACCAGACCTTCGTCACCACAAATGTTATACAGTGACTTGTTTATATTCCACTTTGATCGATTTGATGTATATTGTATCGATGTATTTAACCGTTTGGCTTTTGTTTATGTTTGTCTTTCGTGTTCAATTTTAATAATGTTTTGAAAAAAACGTGTCCTGAAAAAATATAAAAACTCTTGTCTTGTTTGTCTCCGTTTCAAAAGTGGCATTTCCTTCACTATGGCTATCTCTGCTGTCTCTGCTCCCTCTTTCTCCACTTTCAAAGTCATGGATGAAAAGTTAGATCGTGCCAGTTGGGAGGCCTTGTTTCTTCGACATCCCTTTCACATGTTAATTGCTGCACCGAGCGGTTCAGGCAAAACCAAATTTGTCCAATGTTTGATGGAACACAAAAAATTATTTGATCAATCGTCCATCTCAACGTATCGTGTGGTGTTACGAAGAGTGGCAATCAGCGCACAGCCTCCTGCAATAAATTATTATAATTCCATCGTGTTTGTGAAAGCAATTCCTGGCGAAGACGACGGGATCTTGTCTGACTAGTCAAACTAATCTGGTCATCTTCACATATCGTCAAAATGACGTCCCTTCAGTCTCATCTTTCCGTCAAACTGACTCCTGCCTTGTACGTCAATCCACAAATACGTGCTCGTGTCTTAAAAGCAAGTCTCATAGAAGTCTTAAAATGGCTTGCGGTGATAGCACGTCAATTACTTCAAGGCATCATTCACATTCCTCATCAAACCAAACACTTTTTTGAGAGAAACAATGTAACCTTGACAAAACTGGCAGATCTCCGTATCGACACTCAAACCAAACACAAAACAGTTTGAAACCTGGAAAAAGCGGTTTTATAGGAGGTGTCATCATTCGCTCCCTCTTAAAATGGGATCCCAGTGCCCCAAAGGTAATCCCCAATCAAAAAGCCACTCCCCGTCACAAACGGATCCAGAAGAAAAATACCATTGGTGTCACGACGAGGTCACAGCCCCAGAAAAAGAAAAGCCTACAGAAAAGACCCCACAAAGCAGCTTCTACCAGCAAGAGAGGCACTTCAGTCAGGACGCAACCTTGCATGTCCAAACAACGACCTGCAGCGACGGTGACCGCTTTTCCTGTAGCCTCAGGTTCTTCCACTTCTCCATTGATGGTGATGCCAGCCAATTCCAATTGACACGCGCCTTTCCTAATTTGATGAAAAAATTGAAACCCGTGTCACCACGAACACCTCCTCAAGCGGTGACACCCTCCACCTATTTAGCTGATGCAGCAGCTGCTAACAAAGTTCCTGCCCCAAATACCAAAGTCCAAGAGAGATCGGGTATGTTACAGAGTTTACTGGATTTATCTAAGCAAGAACCGACCGATTTACTCCGTTGCGAACCCCTCAACGACGCGTGATGCCTGCCATGAAAATGATACAACAGACCAATAATCAGCGATGACGCATTCCAATATAAAAACGACCTGGGGTAAACGATGGCTATCAGTGTTTTGTCTTCCGGAACAAACAAAGATATCACCTAAAACAAGTACATACCGTCACCATCGTCATTCTCCTGTCCAAAAAGGGAAAGGAAAAGGGAAAATACAGTCTTGCCGTTTGACCCCACATCCGAAAGTATGCCAGGCGCCTGCTGGACGAGCTGCCCATGGAGGCTATGCAGGAAAGTGCCAGGATATAAGAGAAGGGGGAGAGAAAAAGAAACAAGATGAGAAGAAATAAGAGAAAAGACCGATCTTACCTCATCTCATTATACGGCAAGCGTGTAAGGTCAAACCTGCATTAAGGACGCCATCACAACCATACCTTAACCCCAGCTAGTATCACCACCAACACCAACAGTCCATATCACCGGACAGAAAATTGGGAGGAGGAGTTGGAAAAACAGCGGCAAGACTGGGAGCCGCAGATATTTCATCATCGCCTTGTCTGGCATAGGAGAAGACAGGGGGAACAAGTATTCACTATCCATCAAAGTGAAAACTTGGATAATGAGGCCACTCATCAACCATCTGCGCTCTCAATCACACGCAATAATTGGGAGAATGATTGGAGTAGGCGATGCGTGTGTGGTGCCCGGCCTGGAAGGTGACAGCATTGAAATGTGCAATTGGAGTTAAAAAAAACAGCCCTTCTCAAGGCTAACCAGATCTCTAGAAAAGATAGACTGAACAAGTTGCCTATTTGTGTGAATATGGAGTGATTATAAACACCGACTCCTTCACTAATGTGTGTGCATATATGTATGTGTGCGCATGTATGTTTTGTGTGTATGTGTGCATGTGTGTTTGTGTGCGCACATTCGTTGTGTGTATGTGTATATGTGTGCGTGTGTATGTATGCACACTTACGTTTGTGTGTGTTTGTTTTTTCCTTAACAAAACACACTTTTCCGTAAACACAAAGATATTGTTTGTGTGTATGTGTACACGCGTACGTTTGTGTGTGTATGTGTGTTTGTGTGCGCGCGTACCTTTGTGTGTACGTGTGTGTGTGCCTGTATATGTAAGTTCGCTTCCATTTTGTGTGTTTGTTTATCTTTTAACAAAAAACACTTGTCCCTAAACACAAAAAGTTTGGTATTAGTGTTTTGGTTTGCAAAAAAAAAGTTATTTTACGTTAGCACGACTATCTCTGTAAATTGTTTGGTAGGTGATATGGGTAGTTGGTGAGAGGGGATGTTTTCTCTCTCGTCCGTACTTGAAACGTATAATTGAGAGCGTTCGTCATTCGTGCCATTCAACACTGAATAAAACAATGGCTTCAAACCACTTGGATAAGATAATGAAATTGAAAAAGATGATGGATACCATGAGCAAGGTGGAAGAAATGTTCATCAGAACAGAGTGTGGGTCTTATAGCCCGCACAGATTGAAAATGGAAATTAATAATTTGAAGAAAGGGAAAAAATATTGAGAAATCTGATAAAGGATGAAAAGGAACAAAGGAATGCAAAAGGGGAAAAGGAACAGATAAGAACATGGAATGAGAAAATAATGAAAGAAGAAGAGAACAAGAAGAGGACAATAGAGAAGAAGGAAGAGAAGGAGGAGGAGGAGAAGGAGGACAAAGATGACTAAAGAAAGAGAAGAATGTAGTGGAGAACATAAGGTGGTGGTGGAAAAGAAGAAGACAAAACAGAAATTAGAAGAACAAGAAGAAAAAACCAAAAGGCCCTTTTAAGGGCCCCTCCATTGCCTCGAAAAGATATCTATTCTCTCTTGCCTGAAGCCTGAAAAAAATGGCCGCCATGGTATGAGACTCTTAACCAGCTCCTGAAACATTCGGAAATACAGCTGTACAGAAGAAAATATGCTAGTTCTAAGTGCTACCAGTAACTAATTTAGGCAGTGCAAAAAGTGTCAGGGTAACTTAGTAAGCTCAGTCTGTGGATATAAGTACAGATTTGCATGTTTGCATATTCAGACAAAAGAACAGTAAAACAAATATGGCCACTTCTTCACTGTCTACTGTGGATCTACTCATTTTTCATATCAGATTCATCAGATTCATTTTCAGAATTTACCCAAGGTGATCTCTTAAATGATACAAAGAATACAGACACACTCAATACTTAAGAGAAATATTCACTTGAAATAGATTCAACATACCAAGATTGTATAATACCAACATCCAACATGGCTGACTCCTCCTCTTCAGTTCCAAGCTTTCTTAAAATCCAACATAATATGCAGAGTATAACACAGCTGACTCCAACAAAATTCCAACAATCAAGATATTCTTGGATGAGAATCTACACTTCCAGCAGGGACATTCACATAATGGACTGATCTATAAATCCATGGATACAGATTCTGCCACAGTAACTCTATACATAACAACTGGTAAAATACAAGGGCCAGGTTACACAGAATGGGTAAATTATTTTATCAACACTTGTCAGCAAATGGCAGACAACACCAGATTGAAATCAATTACCTCTCAGCCAAGGGCTTCAACACCCATCCCTGAAGCCCACAGATTTCCAAATCCAGTCAACAGTAACACAGCTTTACATGAAATAAGCCAGATTTCTATCAATGTGGAAGAAACTCCAGGACCCCAGTTTATGATAGGTGCAACAAATTCCTTTGAGTTCCATGGAACCGATAACCAGCCTTGTACCTCCATACAGTGCTTGGTAGTGATAGATATACTCCAGGCCCAAGTAGAAAGGTTAGAACAGGAACTCTCTGCACTAAAATCAAAGAGTCTACATAGTGTTCAAATGGATAAACCAGGTGCCAAAAACGTGTGCCAGAAAACCCAGACAACACAATACACAAACATGTCAAAGGACCAGAAAGTATGTCAGGGCACTCAGACCATACCAAAACCAGCTATTAGAAAAAAATCATTATACACGCTCACAGATGCAACCACACCAATTAAACAAGATGAGTCTCTTCTACATGCATTAGATGGGCAGAGCCAAAAATGAGCTAAAGCACATGCTGTAAACACTGACCATCATGTGTCTCACTCAACATCAAATCCAGGTACAGAAGAAACTGTTCTAAAGACAACCTCCAATCACCCACAGCAAGAAGCTAAATTAAATACAAATACTAAATACAGCAGTCACCAAACTCTCAGTCAGTCTGGTCATGGAAAACAATAAGTTCAAGCAATGCATCTGACCCCCCCCCCCACTTGTCAAAATCAACAACATAGTTAAAGACAGATCTCTTCTCATAGGATCATCAATAATCAAAGGAGTAAGAACAAGAGGGTTATATAAAACTGACGTTAAAACTCATAGAGGTGCAACTATTAACACTATTACAGAAAAAATATTGGAAATGGATATGTCACCATATCATATTTTAATTCTTCTCATTGGTGGCAATGATTTCAGTAATGGCCAATCTTTGAAGGGCACTGAGGATGATTATGAAAGTTTGTTGTATGCCATCAGGTCCAAAAAACGTAGAGTGTAAAATAATCATCTCAGGTCTACCGCCAAGAAGGGATGCACTTATGACTCAACTAAATGACACCCTAAGTATGTTGTGTGAAAATTTCCAAATACTCTTTGTTCCGCAATACTGGACCTTCTTCAAAGACAATCGAGTGAACCAACAATTATACCAGCAAGACCAAATCCACATGTCCAACAGAAGTACTGTCATGCTCCTTAGGAATATAGACCAGTACACAAGACTTATAAAAGGGGTAAGGCATGAGTCAGTTAACTGCTTGTATTGTGGAAAGCATGGTCATGTAACACAGCGGTGTCTGCATGGAAAACAGATTCGTTGCCATCTTTGTAACGAACTAGGACATAAGCAAATGTTGTGCACATACCAGTAGGTAGAAGGATATGATGTACAGGCCTATGCAACACATATCCAGCAACAAAATGCATTAGAATATGTGTATACTTTTCAAAGTAATAATTATAATTTTATAAACAGGTTTCAGGCACTATCTGATTTGTGTACAAAGTGCAACTTGTTAACATGTAAACAACTATGTGATACTGTTCAAGTTACTTCTCCCTCTGAGGCCCCCCAAGTGTCTAATATGTCATTGTCTTCTTGTATGTATGTAAATCAGTCTCATATTGAACATTCTCAAATACCCACTACATGTGGTCATGGTACAACAGATGGATCTTGTATGTTATCTTCTTCATATGTTTATGTAAATAATCAAGGCATTGTAAAGAAATCTATCAAGTCTAAAAACAATACATTGCATACTGCCTTGTCTGAAGATCAATCCTTTGATCAAAATTGTCATGTTTTTGGCCTCCTCAAAAGAGGTCTGCAAGTAGTCAACCTAAATATACAACACATCCTCCCTAAACTGAATGAGATAAAGTTAATACTACAGCAAACTAGATCAGTCAGTATTCTAGATCTATGTGAAACCTTTCTTTCTGATGATACTGATGATTTGGCTCTCCAAATACAGGGGTTCAACTTTGAAAGAAAAGATAGGGAATCCATGGGGGTGGGGGTATTCTTCTCTATGTACACAGTCCCATTAGTTATAACAGACGTGTTGATCTAGAGACTATTGGGGTAGAGAGTATCTGGATCGAAGTAACCCTTGCCCAATCAAAGCCAATACTCTTTTGTTCTGTTTACAGGCCACCTAGTTCCACAGCTGATTGGATTGATAGATTTGAGGTTCAAATTCAAAAAGCATTACTAAAGGAAGATTTAGACATTATCATACTAGGTGATTTTAACATTGACTACATGAAAACTCCACCATTAACATGGATAAGAAGCTTTGAAACTTACAACTTTACTCAATTAATTAACACCCCAACTTGAGTAACAGATAAAAGTGCTACTATCATTGATCAAGTCTATACTAATAAACCTGAAAACATAAGTGAAATTAAGGTGCCAGTGTATGCACTGAGTGACCACTACCCAGTCTGTATAACTAGACATGTTCCGAAATCATCGAAAAATGGCAAACACATTGAAATACAAGACAGGGACTTCAAATAGTTTGATGAAGAAATGTTCTTAAATGATTTAGTTTGCAAACCCTTCCAATCTGCCTGCACTATAACTGATGTCAACACTGCCTTGGACAAATGGTATCAGATGTTCAATGCAGCCTTAGACAGGCATGCCCCAATTAAAACAAAAAGGGTTAAACACCAAATTACACCCAAGTGGATTACCCCTGAGATCAATGAGGCTAGGCACCTAAGAGATAATTTCCACAAGAAAAAAAGACATGAAAAGCTATAGAAAGTGGAGATATAAAACTAAGCACCTGATAGATAAGGCAAAAGAGAACTACTATAAACAGGCTATTAATGAAAGTAAGAGTACCAAAACATTGTGGAAGCATCTAAAAGAGCTGAACCCACCCAAGAACAGTTGTCTTCCCCCTAGACTCAAGCAAAATGATGATATAGCAACATCTGTACAAGACATTGTGGAAATGTTCAACAATTTCTTCAAAAGCATCTCCAGTAACAGTATTCAGAACCAGACTAACATCCCAATTGAACTTGATGCTCTTCTATTATTTATAAGAGCTAAAATTCCTGATGATAATTATTTTTCAATAGCTAATGTTAGTGAAGCTGATGTTTTTGAGATGCTAATTAAGATTAATATTAATAAATCCTCTGGATTGGATGGTACTGGTCCACGAATTCTTAAAATTGCTGCACCAGTAATAACAAAGTCACTAACGCATATCATAAATTTAAGTATAATGAGTGGTAATTTTCCAGAAGCATTGAAATGTGCAAAGGTTACACCTATCTTTAAGAAAGGAGGAAAGGAGGATCCAGGAAATTACAGACCAATATCAATTCTACCTGTATTGTCAAAACTATTTGAAAAGCATGTAGCCATTCAGGTCTATAAATTTTTTGAAACATACTCTCTATTTCATAAAGCGCAATCAGGATTTAGAAAGTACCACTCGTGCCAAACAGAACTCACCAAATTAATTGATCTTTGGCTGAAGGAAATGGATAATGGACATATAAATGGGATTATTTTCCTTGACTTCAAGAAAGCCTTTGATCTTGTTGATCATGAAATTCTGCTGCAAAAGTTGAACTGTTACAGGTTTGACAATCCTTCTTTAAACTGGTTTAGATCGTACCTAAACCAAAGGTCTCAACAAGTAAGCATTGGCAATATTAGCTCTCAAACTCGCACTATTCATTCAGGAGTCCCTCAAGGCTCAGTTTTGGGACCTCTCCTCTTCCTTATCTATATCAAATATCTACCATTAAATAATGAATCCACAAATACTGATTTGTTTGCAGATGATGCAACCTTGTATACATCTAGTTCTGATACTGAAGTTATCCAAATGAGATTAAACTCAGACCTTATTAGAGTCCAAAACTGGGCACAACAAAATAGGATGGTAATTAATGACGGTAAAACAAAATGTATGATTCTGGGGACATCACAAAAGCTACACAAGTCAGGGAACCCAAAACTATCTCTTGCAATAAATAATCATGCATTAGATAATGTCAAACATGAAAGGCTTGTAGGTGTGTCTGTAGATAATAATTTATTATGGAATGACCATATTGATAAGCTTTATAAAACACTGTCATCCAAAATTGCCCTTCTCAGCAGAATCAAGAAATATTTACCTATGGAAACTCGCAATCTATACTACAAATCATATATTCTTCCAACAATGGATTATTGTTCTAATGTATGGGGAAACTGTGCTAAATCTGAGCTTGACAGGATTTATAAACTTCAGAAACGAGCAGCACGTGTAATTTTAGATGCATCTGTTGATCATTCCTCAAAAGCATTATTTACAGAACTCAAATGGTTCACAATATATGACAGAATAGATTTTCACAAGGCAGTTCTTTTATATAAATGCCTACATGGAACTACACCAGAGTATCTTCAAGACTTATTCAGGCCTTTTTCAACACAATACCAGTTGAGATCAATATCACATGGAAACCTTCTAATACCAAAACCAAGAACAGAGCAATTTAAAAAGAATTTTCAATACTCTGGTACAGTTATTTGGAATAAGCTTCCACTACATGTAAAATCTGCTGAAAATATTAGAGTATTTAAGAAAAGATATCATGAGCATGTATGTGTTTCTAATAGATAATGGAATTTAGTATTTTAATACTAAACATGTTTAAATAAACACTGATTATTGCTATCTTCATATAATGTGCATTGTTACACTCTCCTTAAGAGGGCCTCAAGGGAGAATAGTCCTTGACTAATGAGTCACCCTCTATAAATAAAGCATTATTATTATTATTATTATTATTGCCTAAACAGTTTTTAGTAGATTTTTTGGGATAGATTTATCTTCATAAATCTATGTTTGTGTATATATGTCTATGTCTCTATGTCTCTAACTCTGTCTCTAACCACGTATCTATGTCCATGTCTCTGTTTGTCCCAAGAGTAACGCGTATTTAGGTCAGCCCCTGGTAACACTGTTCCTACCGATTGAGGTCAGCCAGTTGCAACATTGTTGCCAGTTTCCAGTACAGTGACTTCACCCTCTCCAATTCATATTGACCCTAGACAGGCCCAATCCATTGTCACTATACATTCCTTATGTTCAATTCCCCCTTGATCCTAGACAGGCTCAGTTTGCTCCCATGTTAAATTCCCGTTTCTGATCCCAAAGTTCAAACGACCAAATTTAACATAGAAGTCCCACTGATTGCAAAGTGCCCTCCCCCTCTTCACCACTTATATTTATCAGAAGAGACTGCGTTTTCAAAGAGAGTGCACCATGAGTATCTTATGGATATTCGTTTGCACTTTACCCCAGTTAAACTGTTATTACAAAATCCTGGTCAATCTTTGACACTGCGCTCTCGGCTCCTGTATCATTCAGTTTTCCTATGATTTTTACAAGCCTATCATTTTCCTCAATGCACCAACAGGCAAAAGGTATGTTTTGCATATAAACGATCAACACGCGTTTAGAAAACAAGTAATAATTCAGGCAAACATACCTTTCTCTATTAATGCAACAAAAAAACAAAACAACAATGATCATGCTAGAAGACAATAGAAGGATCGAACCGACGGCCTTCAGCAAAACATTTGCATAGCTGTTCTAAAGAAAGTTTATTTGCTTTAATTCGAAAAAAGAACTCTTTATCCAGGAAGAATATTTGTGCGTTGGTCTGATCATTCTTTCAAACAGATAAATATCATAGAATATATCTGACTGACCATATTTTCGTTTACATAAAACACGAAAGCATGCTTTAAAAAGATCCAAGGAGAGTGTGTTGGCGACTTTGTTTTATCATGGAAACATTTAAAATCAAAGAATAATTAATGTCTCAACTTAACGCCAATATATAAGAAACGTTTGATACTTGGTCACGCTGTTTTATTAATAAAAGGAAACCTATATATAAAGAAACTGTATACAAGACATTCCTTCATGTGAATAGCCAACTATATAACGCGCAAAACCATCGCATCCGCTGTTGCTACATGCCAATAAATAATAACCTAAAGCAGTCACGCGTGGTTAAGGCCGATAACTAAAGTAGCTTTATACACCTGTCCTAATCAGCACCTGTTTGGTGCCAATTACAAGTGGTTACTTTAAAAACTGGTCTGATTTCCTATTTTCATTGCCAGGGACGGATTATCTTGATGGATGATTTAACGGTAGTATTCCATGCTAGATATACTGCGCAGATTCCTTTATCAAGACATACCATACCACGAGGTCACAATATTAGTGCAGTGCTTTCAGGCAATCTGTACAAAATACCAGACTGTCGAGAACTACTATCTCATTATGTGACAACTATAACGTTTAACCTCATACTTACACACTTGATTTTCAAAGCCTTTTTAGCAATAGACTTTGCGTTCAAAATATATGATATAAAAGTTTCACCAAAGAAGGATGTTTCCTGTTAAAGATTTAGTCATTTTGAGTTCTTTTGAACAGCTGTTTGCAATTATTCTGTAAAGAAAAACCTGTGCATACGTGTGTACAATCGCTGTTTTCTTGTAAAATCTGTTTTCTTGTAAAATCTGTTCCATTGATAAATATATCACTGCAGTTATTCAACTGAATTTGAACTATGAATATTTCTTTTCAGATATAGTTGAATAGTTTGCCTATATGCAAAATCATTTAATTATTAACAACTGAGGAAATGAATATAATTTTTTTAAAGTAAATGTTTACAGTGTCAAGACCGATATGACCTCGGCCTTGCTGCATCGTCTAATTCAAAACCTAAACACAGCTACTGCCAGCAGTTTTACTATACTGCTGTTTGCTCTACTACTACTACTACTACTACTACTACTAATACAACAACTACTACTACTACTAGTAATAATAATAATAATAATACGTACAGGATGTAAGGTAAAGAATTAATGATCGAGTTGTCCGAATGTCTTGGTAAGTCATATCACTCCTCAATAAACAACAATTTAATTTTTCCGAGGATAGGTTCAGATAATTGCTACATATGATCGCTCGAGTGAATCATTAGCTACTTGAGCGAGACAAATAGCCATTAAGTGATACATGTTTACCCAGCTGTGACGTCTTTTTTTTTTTTTTTTTTTGTCCTAATCGAGCGCACCCATTATAGTTCTACCTTCGGGCTGTGAATTGTTTCAAGACACACACACACACACACACATAAAAGATTTTTGCACAACTTTATATTGTCATATCTCGTCTTGTAAATTGTGCTTAGTGATTCTAACAGTTAGGAGTCCAGAATTTTCCGTACATTTTGTTGTTGTTGTAGGGTTTGACGCCATTTTTCAGCACACGATAGGCTATACATGGTGGCCAGTATTATTGGTGGAGGATGAACCCGGGAAAACCCCGGAAAGAACCACCGACCCACCAGAAGCTACTGGCAAGCTTTCTCACATACCCACAATAGCCGAATCCGAGACTCGAACCCACGCAGACAGAGGTGAGATAGCAGTGATCCGTAACGGAGAGCGCTTTAGACCACTCGGCCACTCGGGGTCCGTTAAGTCTTTTGTTACGTACATGTAAGTTGTTGTTTGTTCTTTTTTGGGGTGGTAGGGGTTTAGGTTTCTTTTGTTTCGCTGACAAAGAACTTGTTTAGCTATAAACGATGGGAAACTGTTTCGAATTTGCACCGTTATCATTTTTTGTATAAGTTTATTTCTGTGTGCTTTTGAAGCAACTACCTTGAATGTCTTCTTATTTGAAATACGATTCAAGTTGTACGAAATACAATTTCTTGTCTACCCACTTGGTGAAAAATAATGTACATGAATACCTGTTGTCTCTTTCAAAATTCAACAATCGGGCTTATATCCAATTTAAACTGATCATCGATCTCAAGTTCATACATAGTACTTGTTTGCCTTTTCAAAAATTATTCAGAATTCTGATTGGCTGAACAGGTAAGTCGGAAAATCTTACTCTAATACCACCGATTACAATGTGTAAATATCAGACAGAACAGAAAATTTCTAATTAGGCTGTTTTAATTTGTATATACTTTAGTTATTTTTATCTCTGTATCACTGGTGTATTGATTCCCACGACAGGACGCAAAATGCCGTCCAAATGATGTAATTTTGCTGTTTATCCAGTCGAAACTCATTTAAATACATTCATCATTTTCCACATCCGCGGAAATATGAGATGTACACTGGTTGTATAAAAGATAATATAATAAGAAATAATACAATTTCTTGAGTGTAAAGCAGTACTCCCTCATTATTTCATTATTAAGTGACGGAACAAATAGCTATGAACTAAGATGTTTTTACATTACGTCTAGACATTCTTCGTATATACATAGAGAAGGAGAAAATAGTCATGTTTCAATGCTGCGAAAGAAACAAAGATGTTGATATTCTAGAAAACAGTGTTTTATATTTCGTCTGCCTGAATACCAAAACGCCAAATTAATAACCCTTTTTAATAGCATCAATGTAGTAGATAAGTTTGTGTCCGTTTTTGTTTCCTCATGCTACCAGTCCAAAGTATAGTTTGTATTTTCGATCAAAATGCGGGTGTTAATCGAAAGAGTAGATAGTCACGACTCGAGATAGATAACATTTCGGACAATACTAAGTTTATAGGCCAGTCTGTTGACGTGTCGTTAATAACGTGCTGAAGGGTCATCCATCTGGTGATACATTTTGTAGGTTATGCATACATAAAATTATTTGCTTGACAGATTACAACACCTTATACAAACGAAATATTTTATAGTTGGAAATGACCGTCTTTAGTCAAACATAACATCTTGATTCTAGTTTGCAATAGTATGCTACGAATTCAAACTTTAAAGGCCCTAAGTTCAGAAAGAATTCATTTTATCAGCAGGCTTAAACTACACAAACTTAAGCTTTTCGAGGAGGATAAATATTTTGTGTTTCGCGAGCTTCCTGCATCTCATTTTTTGTACATATCTACCGACACGCGTCATATACTCATAATGCGAATAGCAGAATGTGTCATTTTAGCGCATTTTGTGAATTTGTAAGCGCACTCATTAAATATTATGAACAATGGAAGAGTGCAATATATTAATGAATACTATGTGAAAGAGTTTCCTGATCGACAATGCTGACTTTCTCTGAAAAGGTGCAAACTAGTAAAGCGAACATAAACATCTTCATATAAGGAGCATTAAATGTCTTGGTAATACGATCATTTTAGAGACGATACGATTTATAAGACAGATAACGCTAAGGCCGTTTCGAGAAAACATCCGTGTCTGAGAGGATATTGCTTTTCACATCTAGCTTGTAAAGAATCATTTATGTTTGTACTTGCACATTCCTTTCAAATAATTATAATTATATAAAAAAAATACAGGCAAACAGGCGGATCTTTGCGTTAAAAGGAAGAATAGCCTGCATTCAATGCAATTTTACTTCTTTAAAATTGAGAGGCTTTGATCTTCGTCAGAAAGAAAAGAAGGGGTGATATGTTGATGAGCAAATGAATGTTATCAAGCAGTGTGTAGAATAAATTTGACACACTGAGCTATGCAGAATCAACAGTATTTCGCACTACACCGAATGCAAACTAGAACCTTCTTTTATTTAAAAAATAGATGTATTTGTAGGCAAACAAATTTAAACTTGACAGTGAAAAGACCAGGTTAATCCGTATGGGATAAACGTAACATAAATTCTAACGTAACGTCAATTCTAAGATCTGTGTTTTGGTCTGGAATGAGAGATGGAAGATTAAGGCAAACAAGTGTTCCTTCTGTAACAGGTTTAGAGATATAAGGCACAAATGCGTGAAGCACCGAATGTCCTTTCTTCTTACTCCTCAGCGCTTGAAATTGATTGCTCTTATGTAATAACCAGACTGGTTGTAAAATATTAAATCTATACCTGACACCAAAATGCATTGGCCTACACTATAATATTTTATAACAATATCAAGATTTCGTAGACGAATTTACAGAATTGGAAGGAATGAAATTCTAAGAGGACTTTTGCCAGTCGTAAAAAAGTGATTCATTATCAACCAGAAATAAAAGTAAAATAAAATTTACTGACTTTACACTGGCCCTCAAATTCAAACAGGTGGAGTCGCAATAAAACTAGATATATGATATTACATTATCTAGTTACTGGCACAAGGTTATCAATTCAAGAATATGTTGATGCATCTCGTAGGAACACCGACCAGTCTCTCGGAAATTGTTACTTTATATGGCATTGTGTAATGAAGAAAGCCTGTACAGTTAACAACAACTCAGAAAATGTTAAATCAAAGCGAATATATTTTCGCTTTGCAATAGTTATACATAAATACACAAGTGTTAACCAAAAGGAAATCTCATTGAATGTGTTCCAGTGGAAACAGACAGAC
>CM068833.1:99357080-99564580 GCA_028554795.2 Sinohyriopsis cumingii | reverse complement strand
CATCACACACATGGTATCCATTAACACATCACACATATGATATCCATTAACACATCACACATATGATATCCATTAACACATCACACATACGATATCCATTAAGACATCACACATATGATATCCATTAACACATCACACATACGATATCAATTAAAACATCACACACATGATATCCATTAACACATCACACATACGATATCCATTAACACATCACACATACGATATCCATTAACACATCACGCATACGAAATCCATTTAAACATCACACACATGATATCCATTAACACATCACACATACGATATCCATTAAAAATTCACACATACGATATCCATTAAAACATCACACACATGATATCCATTAACACATCACACATACGATATCCATTAACACACCATACATACGATATCCATAAACACATATGTCATACTTCGGTCCTCGGTTGATATACATTACAGCTGAATAATGATTTGATATGGCCTGTTGCAGATGACCAAAAGTCCCAAAATGTGCAGCACAAAATCTTTCTTTTTCGCGTTTCAATTTTGTGCTTATCAGCTTAGGAACGACTCGTCATTTTAGAAGGGATCGAAATCATTCGGTAAGAAATCGTTAATTACAAATGGCATAGCTTCCAACGCGCACAACCCTAATCCAGAACATGTATTGATTTATTTAAAACATTTGAGTAATTTTCAAATCAACATCTTTCAATTTCATGTGAACAGTTATTTATATTTCTCTGGAAAGAAATGGCTCATCTATTAACTAAATTTGTTATGCTTTATTCATATTCACGAAATTAAACTTGTACATGCCTTACAAATATAAATCCAGTATCGTATTTCTAGTCCCCGTGCAATTTCGCTATCATATTGAGATGATAGACTGATTCGTGGTCATGATTTGGTCCTCAGCTGCTGCGAATTACTGATCATACCATCGCAAAGTGACTCAGTCGGAAATTGTTCTACTCTGAAAGTAATATCTACAGTTTCTGAGGGCATTGTTTATTGCTCCAAGTGCGTGAGAATAATTCAGAACTGAAACACGTGGAACGAAAGCTGAATAGCAACCGCCACCACATTCATACATTTTAAACTGAAAGAACGTTTTGCATGATAACGTCTTGATTGGAAAGGAAAGCATTTAAAATTACATGTTACTAGCTGGTTACATGCAAAACAGCTTTGAATTTAAGAAACACAATTATGTTTCTGAAATAATGGTTCTTCTATTTTCGTTTATTTTCAACAAACTTCACATTGTATCTTCAGTGTGTAATATCTGAAATAAAATAAGATCTCAGTGTCTAAAACTATTCATCCCGTTTTAAGTTCCCCTTGTTTTAATATCTGAAAAACCTAGCTAATTACGCATTGGCGCTAAACGTTACCTTCATTATCTGCACGTGCGCTCGGATGTTAGTGTTATGGGCCATGACGTCATAAAAGGTTACAACTATGTTTATCCGACCAGTTTGCATCATCAGCATGATCTGAAGGGCCACGACTGTGTATTTACTTCCCTTTTATCAAATAAATATACCGGATATTCAAGCATTCTTAACTAAGCTTGCGTGCCTAGTAATCGCGTATCCGACGCACTTTTTAAAATATTTTTGCAAGTAACAAAGTCTTCCCAACCACGCAACCTCCTATTCATACAGCGGATGTGCAAGGAAGTTGTTGAAGTAAATAACTGTTGAGTGCCGTGGCAGTAAGTTACATTTGCAACAATTCTCTTCTTTCGAAAACTTCCAGATCTGCGCCATCATGAATACTAAACAATTTTCTAATATCATGGACCTTAATACTAATGTCAAGCATTAAATTCGAACGGATAGTGGTCGACTTTGAATGCGCTAAATACATCCGCTATATATCATCCACAAATCATAGTTATCATTCACATTATCGTTCACATATAAAAGGTATCATCTTCTGATCTTATGTAACATTCAAATACCCTATATATCATCTGCAGACATATATATCATCTGCAGACCTATATATCATCTGCTATATATCTGCAGACCTATATATTATCTGCAGACATATATATCATCTGCAGACCTATATATCATCTACAGACCTATATATCATCTACAGACCTTTTATACATCTACAGACCTATATTTCATCTACAGACCTATGTATCATCCACAGACCTTATATATCATCTGCAGACCTATGTATCATCTACAGACCTTATGTATCATCTACAGACTTGACGTATCATCCACAGATCTTATATATCATCTACAGACCTATGTATCATCTAAAGACCTATATTTCATCTACAGACCTATGTATCATCTACAGACCTTATGTATCATCAACAGACCTATATATCATCTACAGACCTAATGTATCATTTACAGACCTGACGTATAATCCACAGATCTTATATATCATCTACAGACCTATTTATCATCTACAGACCTTATGTATCATCTACAGACCTGACGTATCATCCACAGATCTTATATATCATCTGCAGACCTCTGTATCATCTACAGACCTTATGTATCATTTACGGAATTATGTATCATCTACAGATCAGTGTTATCATCTACAAATCATGTATTATCTGTAGGTCATGGTTGTCATCTAAAACTAATGTATTATCTGCAGACATTAGATATCATATATAGATTTTAAGTATCATCTACAAATTATATATATCATACAGATTATAGTTATCATCTACGAATTATATCTATCATACAGATTATAGTTATCATCTACGAATTATATCTATCATACAGATTATAGTTATCATCTACAGATTGTATGTATCGTCAGCAAGTCGTATGTATTATCTACATATTATAGCTATCATCTACAAATCATATGTATCATCTACAGATTATAGTTGTCATCTACAGATCATAGTTATCGTCTACAGATCATAGTTATCGTCTACATTTCATACCTACTCATTTCAATATTACAATTATTGCTAGTAACCGTTACTATAGTTACGTAGTTACGTACATAGAGGTACAATTATATAACATGTACAAATAAATAAAGCTCATAAAAAGAAAAGAAAAGTATTTTTACCTCGAGTCTTTTAAATCTTGAAGTTCGATTCTTCCACCGAAATAAGCAAGCAATTCATAATATAGTAAAGGGAGTCTATAGAAAACTGAGGTCATTGAATAGGATCACAAATGAGCGTCACCAAGCCGAAAGGCTGGATACACAAGCTCGAATATATTTTGAGAGAATACACTGTACTATTTTCTGCCATCCGTGTATATTGTTTCAAATATTTATCCTTGATATTAGGAATTAAGGGTCATATTAAATTTTCATGAAAAGTATAAAGAATCATCTCATGTTCTGTAAAAGATCAGTAATTGATTTAGATTTTGAGTCCAATAGAAATTGAAAAAAATACACTTTGAAATATTCTGTAAGCTCCTCCACTGATGTACGTCATGTTAAATTTTTCTGACGTGTTTCAAAGTCATCTTTATTACCAGAACAGTTTCGACCTCTTTCCGTTTATTAAGCAACTATGTCAAGAAGGATAATTGACTAGCATACCAAGTTCAATTTATTTTGCATTAGACTGCATACTTAAGATTATTTGTAATCACATCCTTATCAAAACTCTTCAAGGTTTATGGACATAAATAACATTAAAAATGCTTTGATGCTGGAAAATCAAGAGGCAAAGGATATGATTTATTAGCATGCTAATAAGAATTTAATAACCTATTATTTATCAGAAACATAGATTATATTCCAAGAGAGCTCGTCGTGTATGATTGTATGATAAGATATCCAGGCAGCTTTGAATCTAAAGAAAAGCTCCATGTTTCTTATACAGTCATTTAATCTTAAGTAGACACGTACACATTCATTTTAAGTCGTAAAATAATTTGGCATTTTCAAATCAAGGAGGAGCTTCTCTCTCTCTCTCTCACACACACACACACACACACACACACTCTCACTCTCTCTCTCTCTCTCTCTCTCTCACTGTCTCTCTCTCTCTCTGTCTCTCACACACACACACACTCTCTCTCTCTCTCTCTCTCTCTCTCTCTCTCTCTCTCTCTCTCTCTCTCTCAACTTATTTGCTTTGGATATATCACCCTGGTGTTTTAAATTATGTTTCGTTAGAAACCTAAATGCCCAAACTAGACACATTATTTCTCAGATTTAAGTTAGATGTATCTCCGTTGTACATTTCGTATCTTCAAACTATTATGTCAGATGCTGTATAAAGATATGTTTGTTATCCGCCACTTCCAATGAAGACGTTGATATAATGATGGAACTAGTCTAACGGTGGTGCAGTATTGCGCAGATGTAATTGCACCAAAGCACATAATAATTTGTGCATTGCTAAACACGTGACTAGACGAAATGAAGTTATCGTGATATTTTTGTGCATGCCATAAGTTCAGAGAGATATGCAAACAACCTTGACTTCTCTCCTTGGTGAAATACATGTAGACGCTGATGTTGTTGTGGGTTTACCGCAATTGTTCGGCGCAAGAGAGAATATTCATAGCTGCCAGTATAAATGGTGGAGGAAGAATCCGAGAACAGACACCAAACCAGAGAAAGCTACTGGCAAGCAGAGTCAGTGTATCTAACCAACACAGACAGATGCCAGTGATTGGTAAAGACGGGCGCATTATACCACTCGGCCACCAGGATCCCCTCTAAAAGTTGATGTCTCTCTCATATCCTCTCTGATCAGGTGTATGAAGAGATGTAATTGTTTTGTAAATTTATACAGAAGTCATATGGCATATATTTGGTAAAGCCTGGTGAGTGTATTGCACATTAAATATGTACGTAGTAGACTGTGTGTATTAAAATATTCACGTGTTTTTCTTTACTTTTTGTTTGTGTAAAGCTATGGTTCATCGATTTCTAGGTCAATATAAAATATCTTTCAGCATCCCCAACAAGTCATAGTCATGTACAGTTTTACAAAGACTACGGCTTTTCTGTATTATTTGTTTGTCTTTTCTATGTTTTGTAGTTGCCTTTGAAAAAGACTCATTAAGAGTCGAAAGCGCTTAGGCTAGCTAGATACTAGTTTTGCGCTGTTCGTAGTCAGTTTATTGCTTTTATCTTAATCAATCCCTGACAAACGTGTTCCTTTGCTGGATCCAGTGCTTTTGAAAGGACTGTTATTCGCCATATGATTTATATATATATATATATATATATATATATATATATATATATATATATATATATATATATATATATATATATATATATATAAGAAATGTTAAGTTCTCAACCATTGCCAGCAAAAGCATAATATGCCCCTAAACAGCATGAGTAAATTCTATTTGCAGCGTACATTTTGTGACAAGAAGATAAAATGCTACTTATTGGTATAGTGTTTATTTTTGGTTCATGAAGATAAATTAGTTTAGTGCATTTACTGGTTCAGAGAGATACAATGTTACTTATTTCAGTTATACCGTTTTCGGATCAGGAAGATTCAATGTTACTCATTGCTATAGTGATATTGTTTGTTCATGCGGATGCAATGTTACTTATTGGAATAGCGCCATAACAGCTATTGTTCAGAATCCAAAGTTTATTGCAATTTTTTTTATATCTGCGAATTATTTTCTTTGTCAATACTATCCCAGTTTTGTCACGTTTGCAAAATAACTTTGATTTGTTGTCCCATCTTTCATTTTAAAAAATGCGAAGTCAACATCTCTATTCTGATGTACTCAAGTACTGTCAAATCATATTATCCAGTATTTTCTTTTTTTTATGAAATTTGCCGCACCACAAACGAAATTATCAAACCAGAACATAAATGAGATCAAGCAGTCGAAATTGCTTTCAAAGAGATACATTCTGGAAGGTAAGCAACTTGTTTTTGAAACGTTCAAAGTGTTTTATACATTTTATTATTATTATTATTATTATTATTATTATTATTATTATTATTATTATTATTATTATTATTTCACGAGTTAAACATCTTGTCAAGTCGATCCGTCATTCCCATAACATCTTATTTATACAAGGCATGCGTCTCCTTTAAACGCCCTCTAGTGCTGTGAATATCACTTTTACAAGTTGTCTATTCATAAACTTTCTCACAACCACCTCTAGTTCATTTAATTCAAACTTCTCTCCAATCCTTTTCAGGTATAATCTTGCATTTTCAGGACTTAAGTTATCTAAATGTGAATAGAACTGAGCTTCATCAAAATAGCATCTTGAATGCCTTGCGGTAGGGAGGCCTGTATCTTACATGCAGCAACTATTATGCAGTGATACAGGATTCATATACTTGCTCATCGACATATATGACAGGACTCCAAGGAAGCCTACACGACAGATTATCTTATATCGCACCGCTTGATACGTTAAATGACCGAGATAGATACCTAGTAAATCGATGAAATTAACAAACACCTTTTTTCTTACGAGCAGATCCAGTCAGCCTCCCAATTCCAGGTTAGTGCTGTATTATTTTTCTTATACGTTTGTGATTATTGTATATGACGGGAGATATAACTTCAAATCATGGTCACAATACATTGCCGATCACTACAGATAAGAAGACATTCTTCCCCATATGTGTGCTCTGAATAGCAGCACTGTTTAAGCTTTATTAAAGTAAATTAATTTTGTATCTTGTTTTCTGGACAAGCATGATTTTATATCCGTCATAAAAGCCATTAAAATAACGCCATGGAAAGACTTATCTGTTTAATGTTATAAATTTCCCGCACCACGTTTGATATTCTTGAAGGTAAACTTTCCAAACTAAAGAGCAAAGTAATACAAAAATTAGCAAATCATACATCTGGAAGGTTATGTAGATTAAAGCGTGTGGCCTGGTCATTTTAACTACGGTGCACATTAGATGACAGCAGTAGGTCAAGCCGTATCGAAGCCAAGGTTTTGAAACTGTTGCCTTGACCAGACACATTCAGGACTACACTTGTCGTTAAATGGGCATGTCTATTGCACAATGGGCGTGTCTATTTCACAGTCACTTTTTTATGCACGTTAATATTGTGGAGGTAGGTGCAAATTTAAAGGTAGCATAGTATGTATGTAAAGTCAATGTTTTAGTATATTTACTTGCTGGTTAGTTAGTCTACTTATCGGTTTGGTTCTGTGTGCGTTTTAAGTCAGTCTTGTAATTGATTTACTGGCTGGAGGGTTGTTTGGAAGGTTGATTGGTTTACTATCTCTACACCGTTTCCTCTAGCATGAGTTGGTGTCTGTCATTATAAATAATTATTTCATTGTCATGTTCACAAACATACTGGCCTAGTTTATTATGAATTATAGATAGTCTGTAACATTTTAATGGCGGTTTTTGTTCGTCAGCGTAAAATCTCTGACTACTGATATGCCTGCATGTTTCAACAAATGCATTGATCAGGGTGTGTGTGCAGTATTTCTACACAAACGTTTGTCAATATAGTTCTAGGTAGGATAGACCAATATGAAGTTATGATTCGATGATATGTTGTCTTGAAGATAATGCTTAATGACAGTGCATACACTTTAAGCTGTGCATTATATAGCCCTTGCTCTAGTGATTCGAGACCGTTCCAGTGGCCTAGTGGTTCGAGCGTCCGGCTCGGATGCGGGATGTCTCCGTTTCGAACTCCGGCTGAGTCATACCAAAGACCCATAAAAATGGTACTAACGGATGCATCGCTCGGCGCTCAGCATTAAGATGTTTGTGTTAAGATTGGTCTGACGTCAGGATTATGTGACTGGGTGGGACATCTTGCTACATGTCTAAAGTTTGATGCACCAGTTCTAGACATCGCTATAAACAGCAGCAATGCATACATAGTAGCGATATGATTGTTTTTTTTTTTTAAGTCTACCTTAAAAATGAACACACACACACACAAACGATACCTCACTTTCATAGTATTAGATATGGGGGAAATGCTAATACCTTCTTATACTTTTGTGAAGTCACATATATTCGAAAATTATGCTATGAAATTGTACATGATCCTTGAATATGGAATATTTAAGTATGGAAAATTAAAAGCTAAGCTAAATCAGAAACTTTCACATTGGACCTTTCATGATCTTTGTATGGGACAATGATAATCCCACTGAGATAAACTAATAATTTTGCATACGGATTCATTACAGATTCTAAAAAGATCTGAGCAGTAATCTGATACGCAACACCCACCCCCATTTCTCTCTCTCTCTCTCTCTCTCTCTCTCTCTCTCTCTCTCTGAGATTATGATGTTAGCTTTACTAAATGATGTCGTGTTCCTCATCTTTTTATTTGTATATCATGTTTGGAAGATTTGGTTTTTTTAAAATACTTTTTCAACACGCAATAGATATCTTGTTTGGTTAGGCAGAGTTATTTAGACTTTATTTGTATAGGCAGCAGTCCATGAAGTAGACAACTTCTGACAAAGCTCGTGCACTGTATTGAATATGGAGAAAGATGTCAGTCAGGGCAAGGTATTCCTAATCATATTTCTTGCCAATCAAATGTGTTTGGAACAAGCTATAGGTTTCCTTTTTGGCTACGCCATTGTGGCATGAAATCAGAAATTGTATCAATTTGTTAAACAACCAATAACTCTGATCTCCAGCCATTCCCTTAACGTTTTTTTTTTTTATTCAAGACATTTTGCTCCTGTCACGAGAATATGAAACTTAAATAATATTTTCAAAAGTCTTCCCCCATGCACGTCTCCCATTCATATATTTTCCATTATTATGACATATTTCGGAACGTTTTAGGGAATGTACGCATCTAAATTTGTTAAAAAATCGATTTATCGAAATATAGAGTAGAATGCCTTGCCGTTTAGAATTTGCTTTAATCTCCAAGTTGTGCGTTATAAAAATATAGCAACTATGTAGCGGTAACTGATCCATATCATTGTATTACCCCTCCCAGCCCCATCAAAGCAAATTATAAAAAATCGACAGGTCAGCAAGCCATCCTTCCTTAAATAAGAGCACTAACAATTTTGAAAAGTCGATGTATGAAGTCCCGACAGAAAATGATCCGCCTGCCGATTGTATTTAATTTTAAAGATAAGATCTCTTTGAATGCAAGAAAAACGCTTGAATATCATGTGGTAATAAATAGCAAAGCGTGCTTGTCGTTTTCCAAACGTTGTATTTCCATGGAACTGATGCAAATAACTAATTCTAAACATGCCATAAGAATCTGATTCATACAAGTTAATGTTATTCGACGACATTGTGCTTTCGGCATGCCGTCATAGCTGTAAATTGTACCAACTATTGTATTCTTAAGACTGTCATGAAATGAAACATTAATCAATATTAAAAACTCAGGAAGTCGCATTTTTTAAACTTGTAGAGAGCAAAGGAACATGAAGACCAATAAGGCATATGCATTCTTTGAATCGCTTCCATCCAGGAAAATAGGAGTATAACCCTGGAATATTAAACACTTCACACAAACTTGTCGAGGTTTGGCAAAAGGTGTTGCAAAATATATACTCTGGTATCATAGCAGCGTACCAAAATCCTCATACGCTAGAGATGAAAATAATTATCTTTTTCACAAAAAAGGTGGAAAAAGACCTTTACAGATTAACGTTATGAAGATTTCAGTCTGCACTGTAACCGACATCTGCAGGATTAGCAGGATATGTATGGTGCACCGGCGAAGTTATCTTTTACATGTGTTATTCTGGTAGCCTCGACCCACCTATGGTGGTGGTGGACTATATCTCATTTTACACTTTGACTAGAGGCTGACTTTGGCTTATACATCAGTTTCAAATTTGTCCTTTTGGAAGCATGAGAATGCATCAAGCGATGGGTATGGAAACTGGGTCATATCAGCTAGGAATGAACTCGCCTTTGTACGTCTCTTTTTTGTTGTTGTTCAAAATGACGGTAACATTTACATATTTTCAGCATGCGGGGAATTTTTTGTCTCGTTTTCAGAACAAATTTGAAGCCACACATGCCAAAACAGAAATTAAAGTATTATTAAGTAATATGTTTGCGTAACGTAAATGAGGTGCTCAGGAAGGCGCATTTTTCACTTTTGTGGCGAGCAAAAGAACAAGAAAATCAATCAAGCATGTACATTCTTTGACAAAATGTAAAGCTGCATCTAAAACAACTTCTTGACGCTTCATAAGCCGCTTTCTATTACCAACAACTACCGCTGTTGTTCGATGGACAACGTTGGGTTACACATATTTACATGGTTTTTGTATGCACGTTACCACGCTATGCACTTATGCCTGCATTTTGTATGTAATGCAGGTAAGTAAATTAACTGCAAATGAAGGTGGTTTAGCATTAATGTCTATATTTTAGTATATATGTATGCTTGCATGTTTTCTTGTCACTATTTGCATATGCGTCATCGGTTTAGTCAGCCGACTTATATATTGCTTGTGGTGATTGTTTATTGGTATAATATCCCTGACCTCATTCTTCCAGCGAATTAATTGCCTGCCGTTAGAAATAAGATAAGATAAGAATTCTTTAGTTCAGACTGCATAGACCACACATCAAAAGTTAAATATAAATATAGAATAAAAGCATTTTAAACATAAAATATCATAAACATCTTATGTACAAATATACAGACATATCTACAGCAATGGACCTTGTCCAACGTTGTTAAGAATGAAAATATGTAACACATTTAAAACGTAATTCGTTCCATCTATCAATAATTCTACCTATAATACGAGAATTCATCAAAGATGTCGATATACTGTCCTTACTATTAAAAGAGTTATTAGCAATATAATTTTTCCAAGAGAACTCGATCTCACGAACATATAGAAAACTTCAACATAGGAAATAGTTGCCTTGCACATGTTTCAAAAAAGAATTGCAGACAAGATTTAAAAATAGTTCCGTTGGCGCCTAAAATTCTTATGTGTATGGCAAATGGGTGGATATACCTAGAAGTCACGCCAATGAGAAACAATATTCATCAACAATTACGTGTTCAAATACCAAATTTCTAGTATAAGTCACTCTGTACTTTAAACTAATTTTATGTATATTTTAATTATTTTTATTTACCCATGCTATTTAGTAAGGATGTCGTTTGCATTTCTCTATGTTAAAGAACCATTGCTCATTTGACAAAAACGTTAATCTACAAAGTAATTTTCTTTAGGCCAATACATTTCAAGGTTTTGCGAATGGGTGGTATTTTTACTTCCGGAAAAAGGGTAGTAGGTGCTCGAGGAGTGATCTCCCCCATTTTACATATGGATATCCGACACCAAAGTAAGTCAAATGTAAGTTTCAATGTATGTTGTGCTGCAAGGAAACGCTTTTACATTTATCTGAATAGATGTCACGATCTCATCGGAATTTTTAATATTTCATGCTGTCGATCGCATATTGCCTCCAATAGCTGACATCGACTGTATACTAACCCAATAACGTAAATAACGAAAGACAGACCCAACGTATTGATGTTGCGAGCACAATACTGGGGTTTACGAGTTTCGCAAATAGAACATAGAAAAAGCGTTGTTTTTAAAGTAAATTTTAAAATTAGATGGGAGCCACAAACTCCAGTCATGTTTATATCTTGTTGATTAAACACGTCGTTGGCAAAGTCACAGGGTGTCACAAGCAATTTAACCTTACTTAGCTTTATTCCCGATACGGCAAAACGAAATATTTTGTTACGAGTAAATCCATTGCATTCCCAGACATATGCAACACACTTATCGCAGTTAGTATATCATAAAGGCAAGGTGCATTTAAACAAACTGGAAGTGCGAACTCTCATTATCTCCTGTGAAAAACAAGTCACCAGATAATGCTCCTCTTGACATCACCCAATCGTACAATCAAGCTGAATTAGCCTTTACAAAGTGCCAATTTTATTCGATATAAACCAGGCATGTTGAGCTTGGAATTATGTTTGACATCTTGTGAATTAGTTTTTGTTTCTACCGTACAAATGCTAATCACGTATGCCTGTGCTGTTAGAGACATCGGTAATGTGACAAGCCAATGGAAAAGCCTCAAGAATTCAAGTTTTATACAAAATGAAGTAAGGTCAGCATTAAATAGCATTTTATTATTATCAAACAAGATTCTTAAGCCATTTTATGTGTGGTATTCGACGAACCTATTTGACCTTTCAGAGTCTAGAAAACGTCTACACGTTTGAAAATAATTGCGTTCAAGATATTTTGATAAAGAGATCAAGATATCATTCAGTGTACTTATCAGACCGTGACTTTAATATTTCCTTTCGAATAAAATTAGGTCCAAATTTGACTCTTATCAGCATACATGATTTACGTAGCGTAAAATCAATTTATACCCGACGAAACATGACAAACATTAGTATTGGGTACCAACTGTTGAAATTTAATCCCACAAGCAGCAGGTGGAGAGGGTGGTAGATGGGCTGTCTTGGGGGGGGGATGCTGCGAAGGAAAAAATAGCTCATATTATACTGGCTGGTGCGTTGTGTACGCATCTGAAAGCATACTTGTCATCTCGATTTATATCATTAAGGCATAACAGGCCAGAACTTGGTATTGCCAAATGTTGCGTGCGTGTATGTTTTGGATTTTTAACTTAGCTTTAACAGTATGCCAGTCATATCGCTACGATGTCTGCAATGTGTCAGTTTACAGTGATGTCTAGCACGGGGGCATCATGCTACAGACATGCAGCAAGAAATCCCACCCAGTCACGTTATCCTGACACAGGTTAGACCAGTCCTGATACTAACCTCTTAACGCTGAGCACCTAGCGAGACACCTGATCGTACCATTTTCCTTAGTATGACTAGGCCAGAGTTCGAACCCGCGACCTCCCACATCCAAGGTGGTCGCTCCAACCGGAGCGGTCATGGTACTATAGTGATAAAACTCGAAATATTGAGGTTATTGAAACTTAGCATTAGCTCGCCATTTTGAAAGATGGCTTTATGGTGGTTAAGAGAATAAAATATTAAAAACGTCTACGGAATCAACAAGCGACGCCACTGTGTCGGTTTTGGCAATTTAACATTACGACGATTTTGAAATATGTTTCATTGGCGGTTATGGAAATCTAATGTTTAAAATATCCATAGCTTTGAACATTAAATGGTCAAAACATCCAGTTACTAACCATAACGCAGTGCGAAAGGGTACGGAAAAGTAACCGCTAGACAGACAAAATAAAATATCACAATCGCACTAACATACATACCAAAATTTGAGTATAAGGAGAGAACTTGGTAGGAATATCCACGATTGCACACAAAGGTGCAATAACATACGTATAGACTGCACGTAAGGTGTAGGATTAAAACATACATAGCATCACTCATTCGCAACTATACAATACAAGATACAAGAAATGGAAAGCAGATAGTATAAATCCTCACATACAACATTAACACATCTATGTAGTATCACTTTAAGTCAGAATGGGGCTGGAGTTAGTCATGAAAGAGATATAAAACATTTAATCTTAATTCATAGGTTTAACGTTATTATGACACTATGGGGCATAATGTAAATGGTAATATTAAAACGTTAACTGGTTTCACATCACCTCCTTACTGACTTACTCCAACAAATACTGACCATCACGCACATTTCCTGGCCAACATGCAAAATTACTGGCCAACACGCCGTTTTATTAACCAGTACCCATCTATACTTACTAACATCCCTGTGGGAAATAAAAAACGAGAGGCATGATATCCTTTTACAGACTTAATACAGGAAGGCGAGAAGAACAAACGTACATATAAGCACATGCACTGACTAAACATTTCATTTGCAAACACACACATTACAAATGCTGATTCGAACCAAGAGGGTTTATACTTTGTAGTACTTTGTTTGCTTTCGTATTCCTATGATTCATTTGCTCCCTAAACGGCTTCTCGCTTCAGTAAACATCGGCAGAAAGTGTTCTGCGAAAGAATCAATTTTAGTTTGGTTCCCATTGTTAAAAATATTTTGTCATTTTATGAACCGAGTGTAATGTTCACAATGGTAATGCACTTTTGGTAACGAGAGACGAGATCTAGGTTGCTACACAATAAAACTAGGTCAGAACTGGCTTTCAGATAAAGTTTTCTTGTACAGTAAGGTTGTAAAATTTATGTTTGAGTTCTAAAACGGCGAACTTAAATACGTTGAGTTTGTGTATAGGAATGTTTTTAAAGAGTTCATCGATGATATTGATTTTTTTGTTTGTTCAAGCAAACTTTCCGACTTCTGTGGATTTCCTGAATGCCTTTCATGAAGGGCATCTTTAATGTTTCAGCTTAAAATGAAAAGGAAGACCTTTATATGCTAAATATCTAGGCTTACTCTTTTCTCTTCTCAGGAACAAACAAAGCTCGGTTTTCCTATTTGTTTTTAACTTTGGGAATTGTTTTTCCTGTCTATAGACCGCAATTTGAAAGGTTTAGCAATCTACTGTTTTACAAAATATCAGTGAGTGAGAAAATCTCAACTTAATGCGTACAAGGTATAGCTAAATTTACATGTTGCAACAATGTTGTACGACTTAGAAAAATACCTCATATCTTCTCTCTCTCTCTCACACACACACACACACACACACACACACACACACACACACACTCATACACACAAGACACTCTCTCACATGCATACTCGTCTCACATAATCTCTCTCTCACGCACACACACACTCATACACACAAGACACAATCTCTCACATGCACAATCGTCTCGCATGCTCTCTCTCTCTCTCTCTCTCTCTCTCTCTCTCTCTCACACACACACACACACACACTCAATCACACAAGGCACACTCTCTCACATGCTCTCTCTCTCTCTAACACACACACACACACACACTCACACACACAAGGTACTCTCTCTCTCTCTCTCTCTCTCTCTCTCTCTCTCTCTCTCTCTCTGCATCTTGTAATTCATATAGCAACAGAAGTAAATCAACAACATTTGAATATGCGTTCCTGTGTGAGGCCGGCATGAAATTCATAGGGATAGGAACCGATGTCAGTATTTTTAAGTTACTCTAATCGGAATACTTTGGCTACTTTGGGAAAGTATTCTGAAGCATGTGCATGACTCTCAATGACAAACAAAGCTAAGGGTGATAGGGCAAAATTATTTAGCGAAGAAAACTGATACCAATTTATCTTGTGAATTAAATAATTATCAACAAACTTTTAAAATCAAATAGATCAAAGGTATTACTTCACACAAATAGGCACAAATTACTGAGCAAAAGGCGAGTGATATTTTAATGTTTGTTGCAAATACACACAAAACAAAAGACATATACACGCAAGACACAACTTCAGAGGTTGATTCTAAAACAATGTGTGCCCTAGAATTGGACCTTTGTAGCGAACTTGTCTAAATAAATCGGTCCAGCAGTCAAGGCATAAAAGAGATGGCACAGATAGCGTGTCTGAAATGATGGCAAAGAACACGAAGACATTTTATGCTGAAAAAATCATGGTACAATAAAGTGTCTACGTTTAAAGAAGTTAATTTATTTTTTTATCATCTGTCATACGTGTTTTTGGCATTTACTGAAATTTCAAACTGATAATATTGCTGTTTGGACTAGACATTGTTTGGAATTATTGTATTCATGCATAGACATCTTGGATAATGCAATTGTGATACAGCGAGACTGTTGTCTCCTCAATTCTTTTGGTGCATAACTATAAGATTATTTTGCATTTAATTCAAATTACTATACGTTGCATTAGCTTTTCATTTAATAACTTAGAGAATTAATTATTTTTTAGTTTTACAAAACTTCTTGGGTTTTGTTTCTTTCTGTTACATACTTTAAGACCGTAGAATAATGACAAAATGTAAGCTTGATAAAGTCAAAGGAATCTCTTCCGCACACAGAGGCAATCACGTCATATTTATCACTAATCGCAGTACTTAACTTTCTCGTCCACATACAAAGCTCTGGTCGTCCCGTCTTTTTACGAATCGGTGATAATTTTGCCGGTAAATGAAATTCATTAAATTAAGGGACTAAAGTACACACGCAAAACACTTCGTCCCCCATTCAGACAAATCGTTTCGTTTTGAAGAATATAGTACTATACAAACAGTTGGTAATCTTAGTCGTACTTTTATTTTTAGGGGCATCATTGGCAAAACTGTGAATAGTCTCTTCTTGTTGTTCGTCTGTTCACTGTCCTAAATGTTTGTCTTCAAAATAAGGATGGTAGTCTCCGGGGCGATCACTGTGCATGCAACTATCGCTGGTAAAGTAATGAACGCAATCTCCGAAAGGTTCCAACATGGAATACGAATTAAACGTACATTGGCTGTCGCGTAAGTAGCATTAATGATATTGCCACACTTGTCGGAGCGAACAAACTCCGTGATTGTTTCGTAAGTCACCCAGAACAAAGTTTCATGCATGAGTTACACGCGTTTGACTAGTTTTCATTCATCCTCAGTAGCCTGAAAGTACTGACTTGGATCTACAACGCATTTGGTCTTAGAAAATATGGGACGTTGGGCCAATTTCCCCACAAACAATTCAGCATGACTTTAGCAAACATTCACCTAACTTCCCTTTGTCAAACTTGCTCAAAGTGTCAGCATTTTAACATTAAATTCCGATGTCGAACTTGCTGCTATGTTTAACATTTGTCATAATTTTAAATTATCATAACCGCCATAGTACCATAAAATGGGGGCACCGAGTGGTTGAGTGGTCTAAAGCGCTCACCGTTCCGGATCATTGCCATCTCACCTCTGTCTGCGTGGGTTCGAGTCCAAGGCTCGGCTAGCGTGCGTACGTGGGAAAGCCTGCCAGTAGCTTCTCGTGGGTCGGGGGTTCTTCCCTGGGTTTTCCAGGGTTATTCCTCCACCAGTTATACTGGCTGCCATGTATAGCCTATCTTGTGCTGAAAAATGGCGTTAAACCCTAGAACAACAACAACAACCATAAAATGTTAATTTTTTAGACGTTTTAACATCACACTCCTCTCACCTCTAAAATTATTGACACTTTAACGTTAAATTCCCACAACTGCCATACAGCCACAAAATTCAAGTGTGTGGCGTGATGTTACTGTTCTCATAACCGCCAGAGTGCCATTTACCGCCATAGCGCCTTACTAGACTACTTACATAGAGACAAATGTATTTTGCCTAGCAATCGAATTGTGAATTCTATATTACATGCTGAAGATTAATAATCCGTTCAATGAATATTATAGGGGTAAATATTGTTGTTAAGATCTGCGTACGGGTCCTAAACGGATGTCTGACATATTGACAAGACTGCATCGGGTAGGTTAGATTTATTCCAGTTAGGCCTAATTGCCTGTGAGTTCTCAGTTGCAGAATCCAGCATAGTTGCTTGCATGTGCGATCTTTATTGGCCCATCCATTTCAGGCTAGACTCGGGTATTAACATGTCAAGGGGCTCTAAAATAAATCCAGTTTAGGTATTGTCATTGTCAAATGAAGCGCTGATTATTGCGAAGGTGACTAGTGTCGTTAGTCTTTCGTTTTTCTAAAGTCACCACTTCAGACAGCATATTTAACCGCAGCGATTTGGGCATGCCAAGAAATTACAATTTCGACTCAACATCCTAACGTCTGAGTTATGGTACATCTAACATGAGCAGCCAAAGTTCGCACTGATTTTGTGTTAAGCATTTACTTCAAGAAAAAAATGAGTGATCCCCTTTAGAATTATTTTTCTCAACCGGTTGTCCAGTCCGAAGTTTTCGTGGCACATCCCAGATTGTCCCAGAGATTTTCGTGTCTAACGTTCTCAACTTTAAGGGCGTCTTGAAATACGCATTTCGTGTCTTCCGAAGATTTTGTCTGGTGCAAACGCCTCCAAGCTCATTATTTTTGTTGCATCAAGATGATAAGTAACTACGGAGGTTCTTTATTGTTATGCTTGGTTTTAGATCTCAAGAAGGCGTTTTTAGTTTTTCTTATAACCTCGTTATATATATATATATATATATATATATATATATATATATATATATATATATATATATATATATATATATATACAAGAAAATGTTCAGATTGTTTGTGTAAAATTCTTGAAAATTCCTCTATAAGTATACACATGACCCATGCCAAATATCAATATATGCCAATTAGTATGTTACAGTAATTGTAAATATAATGACAATGTAAGACAAATTACAACTTACCTACTGTGGTTCAATTGTGGATAGCCAATGGACAGCGCCAATCTCCACAGCTGGAAAAAATATGAAGTTATGAGGTTAGGAAATATGCCGTCCTTTGAAAGTGTCGTGTGCACAAATTGCGTGGGAGTTGTAACTAGGTCAGCAGTATTTTAATTGGTGAGATTCTGAAGGGTTCTCATCATATTGAAACAAGAGTCAGTAATGCTGTCACAAGCTTCTTTAGGAACAGTCCTCAAATACATGTAAGTTACAATATGAACCAAAGTTTCATTCATATCTTAGCAATTAAATATTTCATATTTTGGAAATTAAATGTACACGAACAAATATTACATATGTATGTCGGCATATAGTCTACTTTCTATCACTTGAGTTGACAACGTGCGAAATTTCTTCAACTTTCATGTCAAGTAAAATCTTAATCTTAACTAAATCTTACATGAATTACTTTATAATTTTTCAGATTTTTTAAAAATGTTTTCGCTATTATGGAATAATATCGTAAAGACAAAATGCTTCGAAATCATCGAACATGTGTTACTCATTAGACTTAACAACGTACGGATAGGATGTGATTGTTACTCAAACTTAAATTATCTTCATGTGCATGGAATTGTCGTGCTGGATTTGCAGTTAGAAGGAACTTCACGTAAATTTAGAGTGTTGCGTATTTTTAGAACTGTTGAACTTCATTATTATTTTTATATTTTCTTCAGTGCAAAAAAAAAAACAAATGTGATACACTCATAAGAAAGTATAACGAGAAAACGGGTTAAACTGAAATGCATGTTCAAGAATGTATATGTACAGTTTAATTCAGGTGTTTATATGTACAGTTTAATTCAGATGTTTATATGTACAGTTTAATTCAGATGTTTATATGTACAGTTTAATTCATATGTTCATATGTACAGTTTAATTCAGATGTTCATATGTACAGTTTAATTTATATGTTTATATGTACAGTTTAATTTATATGTTTATATGTACAGTTTAATTTATATGTTTATATGTACAGTTTAATTTAGATGTTTATATGTACAGTTTAATTTAGATGTTTATATGTACAGTTTAATTCCGATGAGAATTACACTATGTAAACCTCTCTAGCCCTTTTCAAGCTATTTTAATATTATGGTTAATCAAGTTCCAACAAACATTAAATCTGTAAATAAATGCATATATCGGAGAAAATTACAAAATATTATTCTGTATCTTCAATGCGCATATTTAGCTTCCACATTCTGTATTTTAAATGTATACGTGTAGTTTTCTTTGCTAAACGTAATGGATATATAAATGAAGACGTAGGACGAACAACGTCAACTGCAGTGCAATGACAATGAAGAAAACTGTATGCGTCAAATATATCTTTCCGTTACGTGTAAAATAAGAGCTTTTTATATCAAGTTCATTTCGTATTCTTTGAGTTAATAACCTAACATTATTTAATCAATGAAATTAAAGAGAAAAAACGCCGTCTTTAGGAATATACCATAGAGCATTTCCATTTATTTCTCGGTGAAAAAATTCAGTAGGTCATGCCCTAGAAACTTTGTCAGATATACTGTGCGAACAAATAATGTACAGCTGTCACAGGATTGTTGGATATTGGGATCCACTGTTATGTCCTTTTGCCTGGCTTATTCAAACGATGTATTTCTGAAAACAACATTCTCGTCCTGTGCTCAGGTCTCAACCTATACTCCTGAGTCTCGGTTTAATCCTTAGTGTGGATTCAGATTGTATGACCAAACCATGATTGTAGGCATGCTAATCCAAACATAAAAAACCGCTCAGGTGGCCTAGTGGTTAGAGCGTCCACCTCGGAAGCGGGAGGTCGTGGGTTCGATCCCTGGCCGAGTCATACCAAAGACTTACAAAAATGGTAATAACAGCTGCCTCGCTTGGCGCTCAGTATTAAGAGGTTAATGTTAGGACTGGTCGGCCTGGTGTCAGGATAATGTGACTGGGTGGGACATCATACTACATGTCTGCGGCCAGTGTTAGACAGCACTATAAACTGTCACACTGCAGACATCGTAGCAATATGACTGGAAAATTATTAAAGCTACGTTAAAAATCCAAATCACACACACACACCCAAACATGAAAAAGTAATTAGTTTTGAATGATTTTCAAAAACAATTATTTAGAGAACAGATCACATGTTTGATTACAAGCATGTTGTAGTCGTCGAGAAGGGAACGGGTGAGTGATGGGGGTGTGTGCTTTAATTCAGCTGTTCAACTCTTAATGACTACTGTCCAAACATATGCTATTTAAATCCAAATTAAGGCGACAAATGGAAATTGACTGTGCAACCTCATTGCCAATAACTTCACAACTGCCGCTGGAACTGAGGTAAGATACATTGAAAGTTAATAAATAAAATAAACAAATATTCATAAACTGATGTTTATACAAAATAACTTCTCATAATCTAACGTAGTATCTTTGAGCAGCGTGACAATGCTTAAGAGAAGAAAATTTTACAAGAGGTAGTTTTTAATAGCCAATTACTGTAACGCCACTTAAGCTAATTGATTTGGTGGGAGGATATATTGTTTGCTACCTACTTCGGCCTGTAATAAATATATATCTGCGTAATACAATTAATAACTTATTACTTCCTTTTTTCTTTGCTCCCTTATTTACACGACAATTGAAAGTTTTTATTAACCATTTTCTTTCTCTGTGATTTATTTCATTTATTCAATAACTAATGTGCTGGCCTATTGACATCAGTGACTCTAAGCTCACCTAAGAACAAATCACAAACGTCCTTTTAAGTTAAGAGGTGATGCAGCGCTGTTATAGTACTGTTTAAAGGTACGGACGATACGTACAATCAACTCCAAAGTTTTCCACGAACAGAAATTAAAGCATAAATTTAAGGAAACAGAAACACTTAATGCTGTTAATCAATATCAGAGTTGTTTATCAACATTTTAGACAACAAAGACTATATGACGCCCGTTTTCACTCGTCCAAAAACGCTTTCATATATATCTTACATATATGAACACCTACATTTGACTTTCTTTATATATCTCGGCTGTCAACAAGTGATCGTGAGTTCGAAACTCGCGGTGGCATCCAATTCTTTTTGCTACTGTTTTTAAAAAAAAAAATATATGTTAAAGCTTTCTTTTAAACTCGCTCGTCCCAGTGGTTTTATATTTAATTACTTCATTTAATTTTATGTTGAAACGTTTTCTTATGACTGCCGTCTGCCAAGCAAGAGGTCGCAAGTTCGAAATTCTCAGTGTCAATTGTTTTATATTTCTTTTACTTTTGATTATCAAAATTTCATTAAAACTCGCGCATTTCAAAATTTTCAAAACATTTTTTAATTTGTATGTTGAAACTTTCATTTATCACCACCGGCTGCTAAACAAGAGGTCACGAGTTCGAATCTCGAGGCATGCCGATTTATAAAACATTTTTCTTGACTTTTTAATTGTATGTTGAAACTTTCTCTCAAACTCGTGCATACCGACTTTGTTAATTTTTTATTATTTTATTTTAATATTGAAAATTAGTGAATGGCTCCAGTCCTTGGAAGTCAATTTACCAAGATCTACAATAATGATTCAGGATGTACGGAAAGACAATCTAACAATGACTGTACATTGTAGAAAAGGTGCAGTATCTTCATTTGGAGTCAACATGAATGAAAGACAGTAACCCTTAGAAAACCCTCCAGATATAAATTTGTAGCCGAAGAAGCAATCAATATACAGCAGTATACCAGGCGAAAATTTTTAACATTCGCAACAATTTCTTTCAACAGTTACGCATATATACAGCTACAACAAGAAGCTCGTACGTGTGTGTACGTGAGGAAAGCTCGAAATTGTAAAACCGGTTGATGACAGACACACATACGTCCGAATAAAATACGATTTTTGAATGGAAAAATAAAGCTAATTCTTTGTAAACATGTATGCTCGTTTCCTACATTTCCAACTTGTTACTCAATCGACATTAGCTACCTGGTTTAAATTTCCGAACTCACTGAGTTAGAGCTGTTCACTTCAGTGCAAAAGCTGTAACCCCATTAACAATACGAACTGCGTGCTACTTCACTTCTACCCGGTCGAGTCATACCAAAGACTTACAGAAATGGTACTAACAGTTGCCTCGCTTGGCGCTCAGCATTAAGAGGTTAGTGTTAGGACTGGTCAACATGGTGTCAGAATAATATGACTGGTTGGGACATCACGCTACATGTCTGCGGCATGATGCCCCAGTGCTAGACATCACTATCAACTGCCACACTGCAGACATAGTAGCGATATGACTGACAACTTGTTAAAGCTACGTTAAAAATACAAGTCACACACACACACACACACACACACACACACACACTTCACTTCTAGGTAATAGCAAACACGTTTTGCGCTCCTAGCCAATTGACAGTCATCTATCAAACCTTGCGTTTGTCTTAATTATACAGAGTAAGGCACGTGGCCATTTTAGCAGCCGTTATGGGTGGGGAAAGGATTGTCTTTTGCCAAACAGTAACATGGTTGGATCTTGAAAAGATTGTTTCCCTTTATCTTTGCAAAACATAAACTCATAATCCACCTCCAATATTATTAACTGTATTGATTATGTTTCCAGTATAGATACATATCAACCATTTGGCATCTGTAATATCTCCATTAATGCATTCTTGAGTATAATGTAACATAAACGACTATGGTTTTGCCGTTTTAATTGTGCATGTCATGCACAATACTTTATCAAAATTATTTTCTTCCCTGCAGTATATGCAAGCAACCATTGAATGAATCTGACACATACTTCCTGCACTATCTACAAAAGGCACAGGTAATTGATACGCACCATTTCAAGATAATCAGAAGAAAAGAACATTAACAAAACCGATAACAAGAGTTTTAGAAGGAAGAACTTCTATGACGAGTACACTTGCATATATAAAAAGCAAAACGGAAAGTTAGGAAAATTGTTCGAGAATGATCAACAGTTTATCTCATTCGTCATCAACACAAGTTTACAACCGATTACAATTTACATTACCAGTGCTGCTTTTAATACCAAGTTAATGGATTTTGATGTAAAATCGGTTGATTATCTGTTTACTTTAGCTGGGATGGATTGAGTTTTTACGTACCTAAATAACCGTATCCTACTACTAAATATAATTTGCATGTTCTATATAAAGCCCCCCCGCGTGAGGATGGATGTTGCTGTGTTTAAAACCTTGCAGCAAGAAAACATCAGTTGGATCTAAACATATATAGATTAAAAAAGAACGTTATAAATCTGATTTAAACAAAGTTATTCACTTAAGTGTTTTCCTTCCATGGAATCGGATTCTTTCATTATTTAAATTTTGCAATATTTTACCAATTGATTGGACTCTTCCTAAACACACGATATGGGGTTTCCAGTATTGAACTTCTACTGTTCACTAATTTGTTGGGGTTTTTTTTGGGGGGGAGGGGTTTGTCTTTGTTTTTTTTGTTTTTTTTTTATTATTATTATTTTACATTGATCTTGAAAAACTATTATTAAGATTGTATTCGAGTTTAAACGTTTGCTATTAGGGAAGTTTTTACAATAGATATTCAAGGAAACCTTAAGAAAACTATATGCATAAAGACAAAACAAAAACAAAACAACAAACAACCAAAGTCGACAGGGGAATGTCAGCCATATAATTTCAAAATTAAGAAGTTGGTAAGATGTAATTTTGGTCCTTGCCCCATTACATGCTACTAAAATGTAACACCCATATTTTTAGACTGCTTTTCCTCTCCTAAGTGGACACACGTGTTCAAGTACTTACAGACATTATGCCCAATAACATTTTTAAGTACTTTGTGTCGTGTAACATAACTTAAAACTGATTATTTTCTGACAACTATGATGGCAGTTTAATGTTGCCTGCGAGATGGTCGTACACATTGTGCATTTACAGATATGTCTTTATTTAAATCTATTCACAAACACTTATTTGGAAAACTTATTAGGATGTTGAAGAATTCAATGTTTTCAAAATCTTTTCCATCGAAAATAATTTTTTCCGATTTTACTTCGATCGTAAGTTCTTTATGTAGTATTGCAATTAATGAGCATGCGAATTTTGCATTAACATGGGCTGGACATTCGGAACTCGCCTGAAATCATCGTGTTCAGAACCAGGAGTTCAAGGTCATCGTTGTCAAGAATTTTAATATAAAGCATGTTTCTGTTTCAATGCTGATAACACAGTATCTTTTTTAATAAATACTTTACTTTCACAGCCATATAAACCCAACATAAGTTATATATATATATATATATATATATATATATATATATATATATATATATATATATATATATATATATATATATATATATATATATATATATATATATATATATATATATATATATATATATATATATATATATATGTGTGTGTGTGTGTGTGTGTGTGTGTGTGTGTATGACAGAGAGAGGGAGGGGTAATAAATATACACCAAACAGAACGGAAATTGTCATCCCTGGATAGTACAGGAAAATGATTGACACTAAAAGACAGAATTCATATTTAATACAAAATAATACCATCATACAGGTTAAAGGATTTTTATTCGTTCTCTACGGAGACTGGAACCCAGGTTCGTGCGTAAATTGCACCCATCGCCTTGCCTAAAGGAACCAGTCCATATACCATCACGACTAAGCACACATCACCAAAAAGTGACTAAGCAAAGTCGGCAGCATATGCGTAGCAGACACGCATCTCGACCCAGTAATTAATTCTGATCCGACTAAACATTCTTCCGGAAATCCTACGACATAAATCAAGATATATAAAATTTGCGAGAAAACGTTCTATGTTTAAAAATGGACGTTTCGGCTGTGTGCCGTATTCTGCAGCAAAATGAATTGGAAGCAGAAGCATGATTGTAATCATATGATCATATAAGGAAACAATTCTCTCTCTCCCTCCAGATTATGTAAGCACTTTCACGAAATACACAGCACCGACGTGATATTTTAGCTCTGGTCGATGTGTATTTACTGTGTACACTCGCATACTGTACTGAATTTTCCATATGTGTGCAAGGCAAATATTTTCTCGCCTCCTGGTGAAAACTGAAATACACCAGACCTCATAAAAATTGTGGATGGCTGCAAAAGCTTAAAAAGTTGGTGTAAAAATCATTTACTTTACCTAATTAGTTTTCTACCGCTCAGATCCAAGAGAAAGGATGGGCAGCATTCTGCATTTCTTCACCTACAAGTACCTACCTATCTACCTACCTCCTTACCTATCTATATATATTTTGCTAAAAACCAACTAAATGGGTCCCTTGACTGTCTGCCGTTAATATCGGTACTCATAACTACTTCTTCATTACACAAGCACGATACCTTTAAACGAAACAATGACCATACACAAAAAATACATTTTATACAGGTTATTGTTAATCAAGGTACTCTAATTTGATTAGACGTTAGACACCTTTGATGTTAGTCACAAATGAGAATTAAATTCAAAGAGAGGAGGTTTACCATTTAGGTTATTAAGATTTTTCTGGAGGTTGGTGAAAGAGTCGACATTTATTCAAAAACATAAAAAATATGCCACGTCTGCAAAAAATATAATATGAGTTGCCTGTTAGATGCATCATTAATAAAGATCGTATAACAAAAAAAAGCGACGCTCCTTCATTATATTATTGCATTATCGAGCAAGTAGCAATAAAAAAACATTTGTGCATGCCGAAACGTCCAGATATCCTTAGTATATACATGGATGAAGATATAAGAATGTCTGGCTTTAATGAATTGAAGGAACATAACAGTTAATACAACCCATAAAACGACAAATCAAACCGCTTTTCGTTTTGAAGCGTGCAAACATATTATAATTAGATTGGCTCGTTATAATACGCCATCTTTGTCATCCTTTCAATGTGAATTCTAACAAAGAATATGCTTAGTTAAAAAATGACACCAAGTCCTGTACGTGAATGTAAATGTTCAACAAACTTGAGGAAAATGTGCAATTGGTGCATACCTAAACTTTGCTTTTCGATATTTAGACATTTCACGGCGGTACACAGATGAAATATTTGCCTCTAATTTTATAACTTCTTTATTCACAAAAAGTTTTACAAAATCAGTCTCATGTAATTTAAAATTATATTTCTTTTTGGCAATGTTATCGGATTCAGTAAATGTACAAATATTCATGCAGTTGGTTGGGTTTTTGTCTCTGCTGCGTCCAAGTGCCACGATCTTTGTTCACTGGTCATATCAATGCAGGAATCAATAAACTAATAAAGGTGATAGACCTTCCACGCCTAAGAGCACGCAAGAATCATAATATGTTTTGTTGCTTTCTTTGAAGCCCTGTATATCTTACCCATTAGCAAGAAATGATTACGATATTTCTTGAATTTCACTGCTTTAGAACCGTCCTGATTCATTTCCAATCGTCGATGCGTGTGCAATCCTGAAAAGTAAGTTGCGGATAGGACCAGCTCATATACTTTAACACCATCAGCAAATTATCAGAGTAATGGCACGGATAAAACTCCTCAAATCTGAACAAAAGGTACCACAAATATTTTTTATTCTATCTGATTTGATTGGGTCAAAATTACTAATGAACTATGTCTGTTTGTGTTGTTATTCCTGATTGTTGTATATCTAGTTCATCCGCATGTTAAGACATTATTATCGTGCTTTTTCGGGTGAGCTTAATTTCATATGTCAATTGTCAGAAAGACAACAATGACCAGACAGGCTAACCAATATTTCCTGTGCTAGAGTACATGCTAACTTCAAAAGTATATGCCTAGTCAAAACAACAACCAATACAGGCAAAATCTGCCGCATAATTCGAACAGGGATGAAGTTTGTCAAGGAACGAGGGACAGAAGAGAGACGTGAACACATCAGCAAACTCATTTATGCCTACAGCCATCGACGCAGTGTTAGCTGTATTATAATTATTACATCAGAGCAAGTTGCAGTAGTAGACATTCTAAAAATATGTTACTACATTTCAAACGATATCCATGAGGTATGATGTAATAACAGTTTAGCTGTATATTATGTATGGAACGTATGCATAGGTTTCCGCGGCACGTTAGTACGAAACTGGCTTTAAGATACCGATTAAAGGGCGAGTTCTAAAAATGGCACCATAACAAACTGCAACAAAGAAAAGAAATAGGACGATAACGTTAACATATAGTACAAAACGGTAACAGATTTTGAAAATATTACAATGGTACAGATATTAAAACTCTGCAAAAGATATCTAAAATAAAAACTACAGATAAAATAGAAAATCAGTAAAATATAGTGCCAGAATGTGTAATATCCAAGTTCCATCAAAAAGTCCCAGATTTTCTCTAAGGTACCATTAATCGGTTGCATCCCATTAATTTCAGTGATATATTCACGACGAGCTGCTTGATACGGATTTGCATGAAATAATTTAAACCCTAAATCTAAACTGGTACAGGACCAACGCTGGACCCAACCTGGTATGAAAATTTACCTGGTCTAATTTAAACTTCCAATAATGTAGCATTGTACAGGAAAAGGAGGACCAAATTAGATATGCATGTGAAGATTCTATGTTAAATGCAACACAAATTGCATCTCCTTTCAAATGTTTTTATTTTTTAATATCGGATAATTAATAGATTTTGAAGGCATACATGGGAATGTAAATATTATTCATTGTTTTGGAGTTTTCTTGGGTGTGCGGATCGGGTATGTACTTTACTGAGAAAGTACTATTATCATGAAACAATTTATTCATTGCAACAGATCACCCATGTATTGCAATCGAAATATTGGGCGGTTGCTAACCTCCAGTTTCTCACAGAACGACTTCAACATTTTTGTCACAGTAATTACCTCAGAGCCAATATTATATATTGGCTCTCTTTTATATTAGCATGGAGACAATTGTTGAAGAAACAATACTTTTCAAGACACTTTCATTTGAAGCCCCTGTAATGCAGTATTTCTTCTTTTTTTCTTAAGCTATGTCAGTATGTTACAAAGAATCCAATTAGTCTAGAAACACAGACGAAACACCCTAAACTAGGTAGCAAAGCCAATCATTTTGAACTATGCAAACATATGATAGTAAAATAAACAGGGGCTATGCTTCGGTTGTGCTCTGACCAGGCGCACATTTGACCTTGGTCATTGCTTCGTCGTTCTGGCTACATCGATTGTAGTAACCAATGCAGTTAGGATTATACAATATGATAGGATTACTCAGCAATGTAAACACCATAGACAATGATCTGCTGGTGTTGTATGCAAGGGCAGGTCAGGGTCTATATTATATGTATTTGGGCACGACTTACACTAGAGCCGGAGGTACATTACGTAAATTAAAGCAATATCGCACGTTTAATATGTGCATAAGATACGTGTGTCTAGCACTACAGCTGTGCGGAGTTTTCATTCAAGAAACCGTGTTAGCATTGCTTCATATGAATATCCTTTCTTTCTTAAGAAAAACTGTTGAAAATTTTGTATCAGTTTCATTCTTTTTTTAATCTCGTTGACAATAGCACAGTCAATATTTCTCATACATGTATGTGAACTGTTTACATTTTATAGTACGGATATGCCACGGTTATGTACATAATATCAGTTATTATTGCATTAAATGCATCAACTGTAAGGCCGCGAGTGGCCGAGTGGTCTAAAGCGCTCACCGTTACGGATCACTGCCATCTCACCTCTGTCTGCGTGGGTTCGAGTCTCAGGCTCGCCTAACGTGGGTATGTGAGAAAGCCTGCCAGTAGTGGTTCTTCCTGGGGTTTTCCAGGGTTATTCGTCCACTAGTTATACTGGACGCCGTGTATAGCATATCCTGTGCTGAAAAATGGCGTTAAACCAAACAACAACAACAACAGCATCAACTGTATATATTGGTAGGTTAAAAAATGAATTTTCTTTAATATTCTGTCATTACGATTCATCACGTAAATGTTATACCTTAAAGAGGAAACAACTGATTCAGTTTGTGTTATTTTATAATTCCTAGAATTAAATACATCAAGTGACGACTGCAGCTCATTCCTAAGTGAACTCTAACAGCAGCCAAAACCCACCCACCAAAACTAAATTTGTAGCTCATTATCGAGAAAACAGACCACCCTAATAGCAGCCAAAACAGTAACATTTGCCAAAGAAACAACATGCTAATTCTTCGGAATGGTAAGTCTTTCCTTTTCTTCCAGCAATAATGATGCGACTCGAGCTTGAAGTATAGACTTGATGCTCTTTCTGCAGGAAGCTGATAATGGATGCAGACAATCTGTACTGGTATTATACCTTGATAGTGTTCCAAATGAGGTCTTGAAAATATTTAAATAGTACAGTTATATGTTTTTGCCTTTGTATTTTAAGGAGTTTACACCCCCACCCACCCTCCTCCCCATAATGGCTTATTTTTGCATTATACATCTTTGGAGGGCGGGGCTGCACTATCTTTACTTTTAATATTCCCTTCCAATGTACTCATTTACTTTTGGTTGGAGTGTTTTGTGTTTCTGAGAATTTTGGCAAGGTTCCTGCCATTACCATTTTTGCTATTATCTTTTTGCTGGGAACTACACAGAATTCTTCTGATGTCCCCTTCTACTCTACATATGCATACATGATCTTTATTGGGCTTTAACACGTATATCTGAAACGTAAGCTTTCCAGAGATCTCAATAGCATGATTTTGCCAGCCCGTGCATAGTCTTACACCTCAATTGCATTTTCGCCATTTTCATTGAAATGGCATTTGTTGTTTCGGGTGTTTGGAGGCGGGTGTATGCGTTTTGAAGCTGTTCCAGAGACTCATACTGCATTAATCCTGCCTTGATGTTAAGTACTTACAGATGTACCTTTCGCAAAGAATTAACCCAAGAAAGCAACAGCAGTGTACTTTCTTTTATCTAGGTTTAAAATTGTTGTTCTGGCCGCCGGACAAAGCTGAATATTTCCAAAACAGGAAAAGATTTTAAATCATATAAAAGCATGGGGAAACAACTGATAAACAGTAAAGATAGTGAAAGTGGTACGAATTCGGTCCGAATGACCTCTCAAACAGCTTATGCACAAATGTTGTTTTTGTATACTTAATCACTACAAACCATAATATTAGGCAAAGTTACATGTGTCTTTTTGTAATATAATTAAGAAAGATTTGTGTGATACTTATTTTGTTCCCCAAATTCTGATACAAAATTAAACCTTTGTGAAGAAAAACTTGTCACTTTTGAAACAAAATTTGAATGTAAATAATGTCTGTGCCTGTTTGATTTATTTTACGATCCACATGATTTAGAAACAAGTATGGACTTTTTAAAATACATCAGTATATTAGTCCATTTCCCTTTCGTTTCTTCGATACCCTTTATCCTCATTAAACTGCAGAGTGGAAATTTACGAAGCTTTGTAGTTACCATGCCTCTATGATAACCATTTACATGAGTATAGTCATTACTGGCTCCCACCCTATGCAGTTCCTGAAAAGGAATGAGGTGGGTGGGGGGAAGATCGAAAGTACAAAACTCTCAGTAACAATTTCAATACTTTCTGGTCAATATTCATAAATGCAATTCCAAGGTACGGCGCATTTTATGTTGTGACACTTGTGTCACTTTCGGCAGACTGAAGTAAGAGGGATGGGGTGGCTGATAGGGGTGGAGAGGGTGAAAGATATTCATCGGGTTGAAGGAAAGTTCCGGCTATAAATATCTTTATAGTTGAATTATATATTACGATACAGTTTTACTGTAATTAAACGGACGTTAATTCGCATTTTATTATACCAGCTGTCACAACTGCTGGGTAACATAATATGATTCAAACTAACTGCAACTCGTATCTAATGCAGGATTGTACGCGAATAACCCATTTAGCGACAATAAACACCAGATTAAAGATATTTTATTCCTCGACCTGTGTTTGAAATCCATCATACTAAATGTGCTCATTACTCTTTCCTTAAACTATGTGTTTACATATTTGTTATCAAACACTATGAAACTGCAAATTATCAAACCATTAGCTAACATAAAACTAGCTGTACCATCCGAAATTGCCTTTGTCTTTCACTTTTTCTCTCACAAACATGCACGCATGCATACGCGTTTAGTTTGTGATTTAAAAATTGAAGAATTAAACTGCATGCTATTAATTTGTGTCTTGTTCTCAATAACTCCATTATACAAAAAATACGGGTCACGTATTAAACTGAAGGTCTGTTTGCAATAGTTATATCTGATTCATCAATTTCTGTCACGAAGGCAGTATGAATCGCTAACGTCACTTTGCCTTTAACGTCAGAGTTTAAATCATCAATTTCTGTCACGAAGGCAGTATCAAGCTTTAACGTCACTCTGCCTTATTTGGCAGTTACTTGCATCACGTGGACGAGCTAAGACAATCAAGATTAATAGCATTATCTGAGTCCAATCAACATTTATAGCATAATCTAAGTGCAAAGTAATGCTGCTTCATTATATCTCCCAAGACAAATGGTACACGTGGCAGCGAAAAAAAGATGTTTGCATACCGGTTGGGGCATTCTTGGCAGATAAATTGTAATGAATACAAGAATTCTCAGTTTTATGCGAAAAAAGATAAACAAGTTAATATCCTACCTAAATTATTAATAAAAACATATCCAATATCAACACGGGGAAAGCACTGCCGTGACGTCTTATTTTTCTATTTTTTACTCTTATCTATCGACAAACGGAATTCTAAGATCTTTCAACAACATAACAACAGTAATAATAATACTATCAGCGGGAACACACGTTTGTTTGTCAACGTGTTACGTGGCCGCAGGATTTCAAATTGTCAGTATGGGTCATTAATCATATACTCTGTTAACGTCGTATGTTATCTCCTCCGTTTCCTTCACATGGACAAAGATTCAATTGATTTAGACATAAATCTGTTAACGTCGTATGTTATCTCCTCCGTTTCCTTCACATGGACAAAGATTCAATTGATTTAGACATAAATCTGTTAACGTCGTATGTTATCTCCTCCGTTTCCTTCACATGGACAAAGATTCAATTGATTTAGACATAAATCTGTTAACGTCGTATGTTATCTCCTCCGTTTCCTTCACATGGACAAAGATTCAGTTGATTTAGACATAAATCTGTTAACGTCGTATGTTATCTCCTCCGTTTCCTTCACATGGACAAAGATTCAGTTGATTTAGACATAAATCTGTTAACGTCGTATGTTATCTCCTCCGTTTCCTTCACATGGACAAAGATTCAATTGATTTAGACATAAATCTGTTAACGTCGTATGTTATCTCCTCCGTTTCCTTCACATGGACAAAGATTCAATTGATTTAGACATAAATCTGTTAACGTCGTATGTTATCTCCTCCGTTTCCTTCACATGGACAAAGATTCAATTGATTTAGACATAAATCTCGTAAGCATATACTATTGGTGTATGAACAAGAGGAATGAAGTAGTTTGTATTGAGCTGTATTTATAATGATGCCAACAGAAAAAGGAATTCCGACAAATTCGAGTTTATTGTCTTGTGTTGACAAATTGCATCATAAAAGCCAATCCTTTTGTGCACTTGCATCCTTTTGATTCTCGTTAGATCACAGGTGATTCTAAAAAGGTGTTTGGTTATCAATTTATTGTTTATTATTTCTGTCATGGTGATTAGCTCGTTGAGCACAATAGATGGCATTCATTTTTTGCACATATCGTGTAATAGCCTTCTTTAAGAAACAATAAACAAAAAACGCATTGAAGTTTTTATATTTAATCAAAAGTAACATTGACTTAATAATTTGGCAATCACGCTATCAAGCATTTAAGAGATTAGTTTTTAAGCAAGATCAAAAGTAGTCTTCATCCATATTACCATGTCTGTAATGCTTTCTCGATTCCGATTGTTATTTCTAATTAAGTGCTTGAAAGGATTTCGTTTCCATGGTAATACGCCAACGAAGAGGAAGGTATCCTCAATGCGTATTATAGTTTTTAGTGTTTACTGTTATCATAAGGCGCCCCCGAACTATATTATATGACATTTATCACACGGTATCAATGCTTGCCTACTGAAGGCAAGTACTTTCGTGTCTTGCATGGCTTCGTCGTTCATAAGGGTGTTAACACTGTCAGATTTTTATCAGAGATTATTATCCCTAAAGCTCAGTCTTTCTGTTCAAGAGGCATATTATAAGTGTAATACCGTATTGTAGATTATGCGGCAATCATTTGGATTCAAAGGATCACTTAATAATCAGATGCCCTAAAATAAATATAGAAAGACAGGAGTTAAAGAACAAAATTTTAAATAAATACGGTATACTAGAAGATAAGCTATTTCTATTTACAAATAATATTAATGACAGGAAGATTAATAATGAATTTATAAATTGTATTATCTCCATAATGAAGATAGTAAGGGAAGACTTTAAAATCAAATAATATCCACCTTCAAAACAATTTAAATAATAGGATACCTTAAAGAGATCCTTGTACTTAACTGACTATCTACAACAAATACCTTGTATAATTAACACATTGTCTAGAACAACAGTTACACATGCAGGGGACAGGGATGTGGCCTTGCTGACTAAGGAACAGATGATGGTACGACGCCTACGCTACGTGACTCACGTGTGGTAGTACGGGTCGTACCGGATCTCCTCAAAAGCAAGGTCAGCAACAAGAACATTACGAAAACAGAAACACGGTGAACAAACTAGTAAGCAATACAAGGTATAAATATACACAACATGCACGCGCATAACATGCAAATATCTATTTCAATCTTCTTCTATCTATCTTTCCTCCTACACAAGCACATACACTAAAATTTTATTATAGGTTCCAAAAGACAGAGAGGCACGGTACCGACACCAAGAGCTCACAAGTGTCACCACCAAACTACCCGAGCCATAACGGAACCATGAATTAAGTAAGAACTTAAAGAATTTGATCTCTAATAGCCAGTCTGTACAAACAAAAAACGAAAAGGATAATTTGCAAAACAAATAGCACACACATAAAGCAAACACCGGACAAAACTGATCCCTGGCAAGGATCACTCTTTGTATTAAAACTCCAAGATCAGCCAGAGTCAAGGAGATTCTAAACACTAGGGTAGGGCGGTGTATAAACCCTAGATCAAAATTAATTAAACTAATAAAAACAAAACTCACACGATGGGGGGAAAACAAAAACACATAAAATCCTTTAACCTTCGGCGCTAGGGGGTCTCTTTTATGATGCAAGTCTGAGAGGGACCACGCCATGCTAACATCTTGAACAGAAGGGAGGTCTTTAAATTATTCTGTATATATTTATGGCCATTTTAATTTTGATTTGCTGGATATCGATCTTAATTGGAAGTTTGTTAATTGCGTCTGCTGAAGAATTCACTAGTAAAATGAAAATAATACATGTTGATCTAGTTGTAACTTAAACATTTTACCTGATTGATATGCCACTGACAAAAAAAGAAATTTTCCAGTACTAGGTTAATAAGTTCCTTCAAGAGTTGGGCTGGTAGTTTTTTATATACCAAGATAATAATAATAAGCTCTCTCAAGATTTGGACCGGTACATTTTTCCTATACTATAATAATAAGGTCTATCGTGATTTGAGCCGAAGTTTCCACACCGGTTTCTTCATAAGCTGGACAACAGAAGGTCGTTAAGTATTGCTTCATTTCTGGATGTTAACACATAAAGAAAGCTAATATGATTTAGTTACGTTTTTGTTCTTGCTTTAACTGTATTGTTGGAAAATAATAAACGAAAAACAAGACTTGATCTTTCTCAAGTTTAGGGAGTGTACTTAATTGACGATGATGCAAATTTAAAATCAACATTTTAATATGTGTAGCATTTTCATAATTTAAATATCGACTTCCCCTTCCCAATATTTTTTTACTTATGCATTAGATTCGTCTGTTTTCTATGCAAGTTAGGACCGCTTGTTTGGCTAAGAAACTTTGAGAAAGTGATGAAGATTTTTAGTTACATTTGTATTTTTAGAATTTGCACAGATAATATGGACCAGCGCGAGAGAAAAAAGTTATTACACTCCTAAGTGAACTCTGAAATTTCTGCCAACAAAACGAGTAAACTACGTTATATTTTATATTATTATAAACTTATAAAACCGCGTCATCAGTTTCCAGTCTCCACACAATGGGGCTGACGAAACTTCTTCAACAGCGCTCAACAGCTATTAAACACCTTCGTTTCTTGAAAGGAGTAGCTGCATGACATAACCCAGGTACAGACGGACAGCACTAACATATAATCCCCGCCTTGTCTTTAGGGATTATGGGGATAATGAAATACTTATATACGGTGAAGCCTGTGGGGGAGTTAGAAAGAGATAATGGGAGGGAGGGAGAGAGTTTAATATAAATGCACACAAACAGGAAAAGATGCAATTTGCTACTCAAGCGTTTCCATACAATGACCTTGTGTACAAAGCCTTTAAAGTGATGTGATGAAGTGTCAGGCAGCTGCTTCAAGTTCTCCAAAGATTGACTGACTACAGGTAACTATAGCCAGGATGGAGGCAAAGTATTCATTAAATCAAAACCTGAGACCCAAATACCGTCGTGCCCACTATCTTAACACTCTTATCAGGATTATGTCAATGATTCAGCCGTATTACCACCTCGAAAAGTGACGTATTTCGGTAAAATATCTTTTAAACATATTACACTATGGCGGTCGAGAAAAAACAAACCCAACAAACAGCAACCAAATTACCGGAGAGGTCAGAACCTACTTGATGGTGTTAGCTTCTCAACATACATCTGATACTGAAGCTGAAGCCGAATGGTACAATGGTAATATGTTTTAATCGTTCACGACCCGTCATGTCTGATTTATGCCCGGATGATCTAGAATGGTACAATGGTAATATGTTTTAATCGTTCACGACCCGTCATGTCTGATTTATGCCCGGATGATCTAGAACAGCAGCTTGATCAAACTTGTTTTCTTTATTTTTCTAGTTGTTGTTGTTGCTGCTGGTTTCTTTTTAATGATGAGAACACCGTCGAATTTTCATGATAAAGTTTACATCAATTACAAAGGATCTTTTTCCTCTCAGGTAAACTACCATTTTTCCTGGTGTATCGATGGTTAAAACCAAAAATGTCTTAGAAAATAACCCAAAACTAATTATATTTGTCACAAATAGGTCCAGTAACGACAAATTCCTGAAAGATACTAATTACTTTGGATTTTATTTTACAGTTTGCATAATATTTCCATTTATCTTCGAACGTGTGACAAGTTGAGCATATGTAATTGGTTAAAAAAATAACCCCATATCCACTTCTCTGTCATTTATGTAATCATTGCTGGATATCAAAACTTGGTTGAATATTACATTGTCTCCACCTGCAACTTCCTCGTGACATTTCAAAAATAATCTTATGATTTACGAAGAGTATAAAGATTTGTTTTTGTTTTGTTTCCTTAGTTTTTATGAGTAAAGATTCAACAGAAACGATTCCATGTTGCTTCTGAACTGAATTAAATATGGACTCCTATGCACAAAGCTAGGTACGTGCGATCAGACAACCACGTGAAATTTCCACAGAATTCACTCACCTTTGTCGGAGCGCCTTACTAATCAATGCACGCAGAAAAAATGAGTTGTACGAGTATAAACAATTCTCTCATTGAAACTTCCTAAATATCGCGTTTACCTGTATGCAACAAGCAAGTAAGCAATACATTTTTAAAATTATGTGATGGGTAAATTATTTTATGGCTATATACATTATTCATATTCCTCCGTATTGTAAACACCTGTAAGCTATGTACCTGCCTTGGTTTTTTTTTTTCCTACGTTAGAATGAACGATACAGAACTTGTTTCGCTGAATAGATTATGTATTATGCCGTTGCAGTGTTTTGCTTATGCATAGACTGGAAGCAGTTCCTAATAAAACAAAGATCCAGCCTTTCTTCATAAAGCAAAGAACAGAACATCCGTGCCAGAACCTATAAACGACATCCAAACAAAAAAAAACGTTCTGACTGCAATGTTGTTTGCTATGTTTAGTACAAAATACCAAATACAATACAGGGGTTCGATTGATAGTCAAACTAAATACTGGTTTCTCATAGCATTAAAAACTAAGCAGATAATTATAGATAATTATTATTTACAGATCTGAAGGTTGCGAGGACTATGCAGAACGGTCGTAACATTGGGAAGTGGTGTTACACTACCAGAAGAGAAATGGGGGAGGGGGGGCGATGGTGAAACTGGTTGTAACGATTGTTGTCCTAATTTATGAAATTATTTTGATACGTTATATATCTAATGCCGTCGTTGTCAGTTCCCATAGAGGACAATTGAGAGTAACAATTTCATATTGTGAGCAACCGTTGATAAACAATCGCAATATCTCAACGATTTTCGTCAAGATGAAAAATAACCTTATATGTGGCTGTGGGAATACACGCAAGTTTGATGGGTTGGGGTGATTTGCATCCAACGGAATGCACGACTTATACTGGGACAGAAATGGCAAACACTGTTCATACTGAGGTTTTTATCTCGCAATAGTGTGCAATGTGAACAAAACTTTGTTCCCAATATAGCATTAGTGGTGGCGAATTACAGTTAAGGTTTTTACATTAAGGATCTTTACATGTCCGCTTGTGTCGCTACGGTGGAGATGTATTATACATCTCGTTGTGCGTACATGCATATTTGATAAATCACGCCTTTTCTCAAATCCAGTATATTTTTTTTTAATTTTTCATAATGCAAATATAAAGAGCTCTTATCTTGATTTATTTATTGATATACAAGAGAATAAAACCTTTTAGAAAATAATGCAATCTCAGAAATATTTGGATCTAGGTTGCTTTAAATAGTTTAGACATTTTCGAGGCAATTTCCTTCCAAAAGAATTTATAATTATCACCACGTCTGTTACTCCATGAATATTTGCTGAATTATATACGTAAACTCATTACAATTATAAATTCCGTCATAACTGAAACATGTATAATTCGACTTTCTGCATGGACTGAATTTTGTTTCCTTCTCGTTATATAGTACGGTTATGAAATGCACATATGTAACCCATTCTTAATGCGATATGCATTTACAATCGATGTAATAAAAGTAGCCTGTTACATTGGCAACAGACGTGTTCGTGTATATTCTGGAATTTGAATATACTCAACCTCTGAGATGTCTTTTACTTCACTGAGAGCGTGTGAATGTCAGGATTGCAAAACTCATACGTATCATTTTAGTCGAATACTATTCCCTTTTCTCAAACGTTTTGATATAATCGTTACAAAAACATGCATCTGGAATGTAATACTTGAGAATTATCCACATCTGGCAAATAAATAAAAGCGGTTGCAGAATCAGAATTATGTACTGAGTTTCAGGACTTGCATGCAAAGATGAATAAGTACTCTAGATTTGTTGAATTTTCTGTCATTATGTATTTATCGTTTTAAAATCAAGCATTTTATTATGTCATCTACAGATTGCGATGGCATCATCGGTCGAGTACCCAGCTAAAGATTGAGTGATCTGAAGTGTTTTCGTAAAGAAACCATTCTCAAATTCAAGATGGCTAAACCTTTTGAATGATGGGAAAGAATATATTTCTTAAGGAAATGACAAATCAGGAAATCTCATTTCCTGTGGCATCTACATTTCTATAACTCACTGAAGCTTTGCTTGATATTTTCCAAACCGACATAAAAGTTCATTCATTTTAAAATGGTTGCAAAACTTTTGCCAGATTAACATACTTCATAGTCATGGCGCCATTAATACTTAAAACAAATAAGTAAACATTAGGACTTAAAACTTAAAACAACGAAACAAATAGGAGACTATTAGAGCTTTAAACTTAAAAACAACAAAACAAACAGGATATTGTTATGACTTAAGACTTGAAAACAAAACAAACAAGAACTTATTTGGACGTATCAATTAAAAAAACAACAAAGAAGAAACCTTCAGGAATTAAGACTTGACAGAACAAAACAAACAGGGAACTATTAGGACTTACGATTTAAAAGCCAAGAAACCATTCGTATATCAGTAAGCCTCGGTTTCATTATACAAGCTGGTAAGCAAACAATATGATGATAATATCAAAACCTTTCCAATCCTCACTTTATTTGAAATACAGTTATTGAAGATCTGCTTTTCAAACTGTAATGCTAACTTAATGCGAATGAACGGGATGGAAGTATCAACATATTAACAGGGAGCATCTGGTTTGTTTCTTAGATGTAGCTTGGTACACAACGATGATTTTTTTTCTATTATCTCTCTATATTAGTCTTGGAGGGGACAATCCTGTCATATTAATTATTTAATAATTTCTCTTGATGTGAAGACCATTAATAGACTAAACGGAATTACCGGTAGCAAAACATATGATTTCATGGTGATGTTTTAGGCAACTATCGTATACAGATACGTGCATATATATATATATATATATATATATATATATATATATATATATATATATATATATATATATATATATATATATATATATATATATATATATATATATATATATATATATATATATATATATATATATATATATATATATATATATATATATATATATGTATGTATATATATGCATATGCACATATACATATATACATATATATTTATTGTGTATTTTATCTAGTAATGACACCTTTTAATTTAAATTTAAATCTGTATCATGTATAATATCCAAATAAGTAATCTGATAGAAGATGTATGTGAAGTGGCAAATTTTATGTCGATCTAACAAGAATACATTAGCTGAGACCAGACAACCATTAATTAGATTTATTGAGACAGGCGCGTATCATATCGCCATACTACCGTGTACGGTAATGTCCTTTAGAGGGAGAATTCTGTTCCTAATTAAACATTTGTTTATACAGCAGCCAGGCGGATAATTTAGGACAAGGAAAACTTCATTTTCATGGTAAAGTTGTCACAATTGAGAGAACGCAGAAACTCTGTTACTCAAACTACCAGGGTCAAGTTGACCCTGACTTTGGCGCCTCTGGAAAAAGGCGGCAGAGATATTTGATTCTGATTGGTACGTTAAATGAGAGGGCGTGTTCCAACACAAAATTTCATAGGTTTTAATATCGCCGCATCGAATTTTAATCAGTCTAAGCTTTTCCTACAAGAGGAGACCCAAAGGTTACGACTCCGGGAATTTGCAAGAAATTTCCGTAAAACTGTTGTCCAAAAAGGGGACGATTGTCAAAAGGAACCGACGAACTAATTTACCGATTAGAAGGAGAAAACGTTGACAGCAAAGGTAGTGTGACAATTCCATGTAATTTGTTGATGCCATATATTATGCTTTGCTGAAGTTATTTATTTGTATCTGCATGAATCTTTTTTCTACATTCGTGTAATAATTTGCTTTATGAAGTATAACTGTGTTGAGTTTATGCATAGGAAGTTGTACATTAATCTTCTTTAGATAAGTTTGACGAATTGTTTGAATTTGTCGTCTTGTTGCATAAGAATTATGTTCTAAGAATTTATTCGCTGTGTATGTGGTAATGTGTAAGGTCAAGGCGTAACGAATTAGCCATTTGACTAACTAGGGTCATTATAGGACATGTGGAGTCCATTGATAGCCTGAGCGTCTGTTTAGCACTGATAGTGAAATCTGATAACGAGGGAGAATAATGAAGAATTAACCGTTTCATAAATAACGGGAAATTTAGGTTGTCTCTATTTATATTTATTTAAAAGGAAGAAAATAGCTCCAGAGACGTATGGAACGAATGAGGTGATGTTATTCTGAGACCTATACGGAGAAGCATAGAGAAGAGTGCAGTGAGACATATAATCCTGTGACGCAACCCTGCGACGTATTAATTTCTGAAGAAGTATTTTGAGAGTGTCCTTAGACGGGTGGTAGAAAGTATCATCCCGAGATCCAAGGGGTCTGAACAGCGACAGAGGAAGCAAAAACAGGCTGAGGACGAGCAGGTTATGAAACCGTACAAGACGTTGACTTCGATTGTTCACTCGATCCTATGATGAACTAAATCTATCAGTAACAGATCGACTATCTTATTTTAATCTATTTGCGTTTTCTTTGTATTTCGGTGAAAGTTAAATTTCTAAAAGCAGAGTACATTCCTGATGTAATGAATTTTCACAGTGTTTGTATGTAATTGATTAAATTGTTTGTTTACATGTACGGGAGCTCGTGTTGGTTTGTTCTATATACCTGCTCAGATCTCTATCTATTCCACCTATAAGTTTCACCACTTATATTTATATTTACTCGAACCGGGCAATAGCATCGAGGGCGGTCAACCCCTAGATAACGAAAACCAAATACAGAGGGACATTCACTCCCCCCGTGTAACAATGTATCTTTAGACGGGTCTAGAATATAATGTGAATTTGACCAGGAAAAGTTTGCCTGACATTTAATTTAGATAAGTTTTCTAAATCGGGTTCGGATTTTATCATCTGATCTGATAGGTTAGACAATCATAGGCAAGGTACTGTCTGCTTCAATAACCTCGAAGCTTTATAACCTACTTGTTTTGCTGTGCCGTAAAACGCCAAACCAAACAAGACACATAGATACGACCTGGCACAAACATGTATTTACCATGATTATATATAAGCTGATGTGGGTCAAAACCAAATTTTCTAGGCAGCATTATGGGAATGGGGTAATTTTATACTTAGCACAACGCATGCCTCAAGTTGTGATCGAAACCGTCAGCACATTTTAACATCGAGGATACGCTATGTCGCGGTTCGAACCCCGGCCGAGTCATACCAAAGACTTACAAAAATGGTACTAACAGCTGCCTCGCTTGGCGCTCGGCATTAGGAGGTTAGTGATAGGACTGGTCCGCCTATTGTCAGAATAACGTGTCTGGGTGGGATATGACGCTATATGTCTGCGGAATAATGTCCCAGAGCTAGACATAACAACAATCTGCCACACTGCATATATCGTAGCGATATGACTGCAAAGTTGTTAAAGCTACCTTAAAAATAAAAAATCACACATACACACACACACACTTTCTTTCCTCAATTAAAATGAAACCTAAATTCAACAATTCAACTCAAAATTACGTTGCTCTCTCTCTCTCTCTCTCTCTCTCTCTCTCTCTCTCTCTCTCTCTCTCTCGTACGAAAGGAATTAGAAAGACTGCACTTCTTTGTTCTTTATTATAGTCTGATCTCATATTTTTGATCGGGATTGATGAACTACACTTACACTCCTCTGCTTGTGTCAGTTGTATTTTCAACAAGATTTCAAAGTTATGTCAGACATGTCGCAATTCTAAATTCACACCTTTAAAATGCATCCGACTTAAATTTAAAATATCCTTATGTACAAATATGCTGGTTATGGGCAGACCCTGGTTATGGGCAGACCCTGATTATTGGCAGACCCTGGTTATGGGCCCTGGTTATGGGCAGACCCTGGTTAAGGGCAGACCCTGGTTATGGGCAGACCCTAGTTAAGGGCAGACCCTGGTTATGGGCAGACCCTGGTTATGGGCAGACCCTGGTTAAGGGCAGACCCTGGTTATGGGCAGACCCTGGTTATGGGCCCTGGTTATGGGCAGACCCTGGTTAAGGGCACAGTCTGGTTATGGGCAGACCCTAATTAAGGGCACAGCCTTGTTATGGGCAGACCCTGGTTAAGAGCAGACCCTGGTTAAGGGCAGACCCTGGTTATGGGCAGACCCTGGTTAAGGGCAGACCCTGGTTAAGGGTAGACCCTGGTTATGGACAGACCCTGGTTCACGCACAATGCGGACGTCCGTACAAACGAAAGTGGGCGGACTTAATCACAGATTACAATGCGTCTAGTTTGAGAACATGACGTTTGGTAAAGAATGTCGTTTGCGTGTCATTTCTCGGATTCCGTGATGTGTCAGGGAGACATGTATGCTACTTTCATTTGGTGTTCATGTCATGCGTACTGATGCTTGAAGTCAGGCTAAAGACCTCAAACAGGATCTCTTTGATTAGCTTAGGAATTTATCATACCATATTCGCTGTATCGGTATCACGTGACATGTTTCAGACTGCTATATTTGTGATAATAATACGATACTGATAGATTTTAAAAAAATAACAATACAGAAAAGCAGAGACAATGTCTCATACCTTTCTATTTAAATATACCTTGCAGACTTTGAAACTGATGTGGCAACTCTCGGTTTAAATGAGACACTTTCACGCATGATACACCTACTTCGCGAAGCTTTCAAAGTGACCGAAATGCTTTCTTATCAGAGCAATGAAATTTGCTTTTTAGATAATTTTAAAATCTGATATAATGTCTGACTGATAATTTGACTATCACTTTTCGATCTCAGTTCGAATGAACAACCTTACTCTCCCAGTTGGGCTGGTGGTGGTGCTGGTGTTATTGGTAGGACAGATAGAAGCGGGGGTGGGGGGTTCGGGGTGGGGGCTCCCTGTAGTCGTTCATATGGATGAATGAAGTAAAAACGAGAATGTTAAATATATGCGTTATAGTCACTATCATCATCACATTAGAAGATTGACATTTAATATAACCTATAATATATTTGTGAAAACAACGCAGAATAGTCCATTAAGACGTATATATTTCAAACAAAATTTTAAAGACATATAATTCAAGTAATTTATCTTTACTTCCTCAGTTGTAGTAGGTTTGCTGTTTTGTCCATATTGCTTTTTTTTCTAGCTTTATTTTTGTTGTACATGTGGAGAAAGCAGTTGATGTGTTCATACTAACTAGGTAGCTTTGGTTCGAGTTGTGAAAGCAACACATCTTTGATTTTAAAATGTTTTGTTGTAGATGATGGGTGGTAAAAATATCCCTCTCCCTCTCTTTCTCTCCCCAGTTTGACTAAAACAATCAGTTAGACTCGATAATTTTAGCCGTTCAAGTGCCTTATCTTTTTTTTTTATAAACTTTAAAACTGCAACAATTATTATTTACTTTAGTTATATATTAAAACCTGATGAGAGAGAGAGAGAGAGAGAGAGTAATGCATTATCGATCTTTAAGGAGCCTTTATGGTACTTCTGTTTGGTACATTATAATTTTAAATGTTCGAGTAATTATGTGCAATTATAAAAGCGCGTCTACCGATATTAGTTAAACCTTTCTCCAGAATACTTGAGTTACACTATTTTCACTCCCAATCGCTATGCCTTCTTTATGTCTAAAATCTAAAGTGCCAGACTTTTTTATACTGACGTACCCGAGGGCTATGCCCTCCTCACATTGCCTATTATCTATTGTATTTCCTTCACAAAAGAATCGTTTATAAATTGTAATGGAACTTCTACCACATTATTTAATAGAATATTATATGGCTGTATCATGATGAATGGATCAAAGGATGATCTCAGTTAAAGACGAATGCCAAGCACTGATTAGTTGCCTTGATAGCGCGATCTGTTGCAAACAAGACAATTAAGGGAAAGTGAGAAATACAGATTGCCTGAATCAAATTTCTGTATTGAGTTAATCTTAAGAACTTGTCCTCGTCAACTGGCTTTGAACGTGTCTAACAAACTTATTCGCAGACACAGTCACAGATAGAACAGCAAAACTTGACAGCCAATATCTGCCCTAGTATCTCGTTAACTTTAAAACCTGACATCCAATAGCTGCCTTCGTATCCCATTTACTCATTTGCTTAAAACAAGTACACGAAGGAGGCACTGATAATGTGAATAGCACTCTAGGTCACAGTAAAAATGCCAAATTTCTTCCTTTGATAGTAAAGCTGTTATTCCGAATGGTCTAATGCATAGTCCTACGGCGGATGGATCTCATTGTGGCGGCTGAGGGTTGGAGCCCATTGAGAGATGGTGAAGTTTTTATTCAAGCCTTATCGATAAGTTTGTTATCCGCAAATCGGGCTAGACTTCTATTTTGGTAGGCGAACACGTTTTGGTTTGCTCGGAGCTTAGCTGCGTCTGGCCTTAAATGATTATAGCTCTTTAATCAAATTATTTCTAAGCAATAGCAGGCAAAATCTCAGGAATGAACGCAAAAATGTTATCTGAAAATAATATTTAGAACCAAAATAATTATAACATTATATACGTATTGTATTCACCGTCCAGGTCATATGCATTGAGAAGATAAATTCCGAGTCAGTTGTTGTTGTAGGGTTTAACGCCATTTTTCAGCATACGATAGGCTATACATGGCGGCCAGTATTAATGGTGGAGGAAGAACCCGAGAAAACCCCGGAAAGAACCACCGACCCACGAGAAACTACTGGCAAGCAATTCCTAGTCAGTCAGTTTGTCTAGTGTCTAATATAGGTTTCTGACGTAATAGCAAAGTCATAGATTGAACACGAAAGTATTATCATCCATAGCAACATCAGAAGAGAAGAAAAAAAACTGGATCTCAAGAAGATGCGTACCCGCACGTAAAAGAAAAAGGATAGTCTTTTCAATTACGAGACAAATCCAGATAAAGCATCCTGGTGTCATCAGTTTGGACGCATTTCCTCCTTTCTGGAAATATGCTCCTTTCACAGCAATACTTCTCATTTGATTTAAGACATTATTTATTTTAGCAAAGCACGAATATCAAATATATATTTCCAATAATCTTCTTGGCCTATTACCCCGTCTTCAGAATGTTTGTATTTCAATGTCACTTGTTTTTATGCACTTCTCAGAAGTCTTCTTCTGCTTATGACACCATTGTAATAGTCAAAATTTTGTAGAATAGATTCTGTAGAATAATTTCACAGTGCATTCTGGTGAGCGTGATACGAAAATATTAAATATGACGTATGGTTTAGACTCGCCATAAATTGTTAACTGCATTGGATGGAATCTGCTCTGTTTGAGGCATGCATTTAATTTTAATTAGCACTCACTCGATTAACGGTTATCGTTAGACAGAGTGCAATGTTAATGTAAGGTCAACTGCGGTAAAATGACAAGAGTTGAGACGAACCAGAGATATTTTACGAAGCATGGGATCATTTGAAACAAGTGTCATAATATTATATTTTCCAGAATAGTTATTAATAAAAGCAGACTAGAGAGGATTATTCTAACTTCGATGAGTAATAACAAAGAAGTAATTCTGATTGGATAAGATAAAATGGGGGTCTCAGACGGAATTCGGGCTTCTAAGACATTCTCCTTGTGACATTAATCAGTCTGCGTTTCTGAGGTGAGTCAGAATATAGCTTAGGGAATTATAATAATTTTGGCTGAACTGTCTAAGGACTCGTGCGGAGAGTAAAGCGCACGGAAGGAGAGAGATTATACTTCATAGGGAGGTGCGAATCTCAAATAAAGTACGAAGAAATAGCTCCATACCTACAACGCATATTGGAAAGAGACCAAAGTCTGCAGCCAAGAAGATGATGACCCAAAGAGTCTAAGGATAGAGAGGAGAAAGAAAGAAATTCGAAAACGCCGACATGGCAACAACAGTGATTTGGAATGGACTGGAAGCACCAGATGATGATGTCATGCTGGCAATCTGGGTTCGATCAGTCACTCGATATTATTATGACATTTTTTATATCTGTTTAACCGAACAGTAACTGAATTTCGCATAAATTTTGTAATTTTATTTCTGAGAGAAAGCGAATCATTCAGCTGTCATGTTCGATTTAATTTTTGTGTATGTAATTGTTTAAGTTGTTACATATTACTTACCTTTATCATGTTATTATATTCCATATCTCTGCTCAGAACTCTGTACAACATCCATTAATTTTTTATTTTTTATTTTATTGTTTACGCGATCCGGGCAAGAACACTGTGGTCGATCATCTCCTAGCTAACGATAACAAAACACCATAAATATGGGCTTGATAAACAAAATAACTCATTCCTGTTTTAGATCAGTCTTTGGAAATCCATTTTGATCAGAGTTTACAGATGTGTTGTTGAAATAACATATGCTTCAAGAGGAAATAAGTTCTTCAAGTATTATATTGACTTTTTGGTTAATAAACGATTTTGGATTTTCATTCAAAGTCCTTCTGGATTATATAATAGTACTGTTAAGATATTATAAGCTATCGTAATTAATTCAAAACATGTGATATTTTGGGGATTTTTAAAAAGAAATTTAGGATTAGTTTCAGTTTTATTCACAATATTGTACGTGTCTTTGAGTTTTTGTTTTGTTTTATTGAGAAGAAAGAAAATGTATTCCTGGTTTTACTTAAATTCGTGGTTTCCCTTTCGTTCTGTTATTTATTTAAGTCCTTGAATAGTAGCATGTTATTATAAAATGGTTTACCTTAAGCATAAATATTAGAATAAGCTAATGAACTATTTCTTTTCGTTAAACAATTAATTAGCAATGTGAATATCCAGAATATTTGTCCTTGAAAGTACTGTGTTTCAAAAGGTCAAAACTGTTTAACAAGGGACGAAACACATGAAGTGAGAGGAGAAGGCTTTCATTTAAATATTTTTGTCAATTTTGCCATTATCAACATGTGAAGAAATATAAATAAGGCAAAAAAGAAGTTAAATGTGAAGATTCTCGAAAAGGATGATTTAAAATTTAATGTAAAAGTAAAATAGTTTATTTGTCAACAGATAGAAAAATATAGAAGATGCTGAGTTAATTAGGAAAACTATCGTAAACGTGTGTGTTTCTTTTAAATCAGCACAAATGATATAGAGCCACCTCTGAATGTCACTGACTACTGCTCCACATGAAACCTTTTAAGGATGTACACCATTCCAAATAGTATTACGACTGTAGTTAGCCACTCTTTAGTCACGTTGTTATCACATCCTGATATGTTAATTGGATGATGGAGGGAAGCTAGTGTACCTGCCAGTACAGTTAGCAAAGGTTTTTTTTTTTTTGAGATCAATGTAAATAAATGTGGTCATAACGTCATAGAGATATGCTTTATCTGGAAAAATGAGAGTTTTATATCACTGTCAAAACAACGTAGCGTCAACAAGCGAGGTGGGTGTGGAGGGCAATATAGTAAGTACTAAATAGATCTAGATCACTGTATTTAGTGTATCTCCTAAATCTGAGGACCCTTTACAGACAAACGGGGGGGGGGGGGGGGGAATCAGCCCTTAATTTCTACATTTGTGTGACACAATTCCATATGTTCAATAGCAAAAGGCGTTGTATAAATCGCTTTTCCGGATATAGCCTTATTCACGATGTCAATTGCACCGTCCTCTGCCTGACCATCATTTGAGAGACGGTGGGCTGGGGCGACGTGAAGTTAGCAGCAACGCTAGCATGCAGACCTCATCCAATTAGCAATTATAGGTTTTACAATTGGATTTCCATTTAATATCGTGACAGTCTTATCATTGTTCAAAATTTTTAAAAATTAACAAAAATCAACAACAAATTTTTAAACAATTTATTTTTTTTCTAACCAAACACATCTAATGAATTCGGAGAATTCAGATCTTTACATATAAATAAATTTAATTGTTAAAATGCATTTCCTCTTATTTGACCAAATTCTTTTATTTTGTAGACTGTTTCTTTAGCGTAGGTTACATATATTACAAGCGGGATCAACGATTCAACCTTTGCCCCCTGTGTTAAGGACAGAATTTGGCTTGAACTCCTTCCAAAACATGATATCATAATGTATATACACTCATAAGTTGTTCATATGTTGGACAAGTTACATAATTTTAAAATATATGTACATTTGTAATGATATTCCGATACCGTTTTATGTAACAGAAAGCAACAAAAATGATTAAAAATAACATATCGAAGAATTTAATTCAAATCATTGTATTCGGTAACATACATATGTATGAACTCACATGTTGTTTGCTGTGTGTATACTAAATTTTCCCTGTCAAAATTCATGCAGCATACACCAAAGTTGCGCTCTCAAAAGCTGCTTTTTAAAACGTACCAAAAAAAAAATCAGCAATGATGGTGGGATTAGGAAGAGCTTTAGCTAATTGTCTAAGCTGTCTCACTTTCATTTACTACCCACCATAATGATCAATTTAACAGGAAGCCAGACTGGGCTTTTGAAATACTACCCACCATAATGATCAATTTAACAGGAGGCCAGACTGTGCTTTGGAAATCCTCAGACGCTGGCGCTTAGCTGTCAAATAGTTAGGTGCATAAAGTTCGCTCAAAATTTACGGCTAATGGAAGATGAAAGCGGTTCAAGTAATAAAAACTAAACATGAACTTAAATAGTTGTACTCAACAGTAACATAAATTAACAGGTGAAATAAGTGTGCATCATGCTGATTACTTGATCAACGTTCGTTAATTGGCACGCGTAAAAAATCAAATAGGTCAAGTTGTGTTGGATGTATCACAATGCATCGTTTAAGACTGACGTAGAATCTTAAGGTTCGACCCATCAGAAAACCCTATCATACAACTATTCTTCATTTGTACTAATATGGGAATTATTATTTGAAATAAGTGTAAGTTACTGTTCGATTGTGACGATTGATGTTTATAATTATTATTCTAAGGTAGGCTTGAATATTGGTATTCATTCCACAAACTGAACTTTCATAATCTGTAGATACTGTAATACGTTTTTCATACGGTGACATACTATTTGTTATCATGACATAAACAAAAAAGGATATTTCCTTTCTTCTAGTTGGCATGACTTCCTTTAGAAATCGTCAATTTAACATGTTTAATGGACACCTTAATAACAAGGACACGTGATCATAATGGAGAATATTTTATGTTACTTTTCTTTAAATTCATAAACATTTCCAACCTCAACCTTAGAAACACATGTCAATAAAGGAAAATTGAATTGGCTATTATAATTTTCGTTATTAACAACTACGAACTTACGTCATCACCGCCATTCAACCAATCAAACATCGCTATCCGACTCATTCGAGTATTTGATTTACTCTGTTGTTGTTGTTTTGGGGTTTTTTGTGTGTTTTTTTTATTATCCTTAAACTCATTCAGATCTAAGGCAGTCCGTTCTGAACAGCACACAGACAGGTGAACCTTTGCAAAAACTAGGATAATGTGTGCATTTGGATAAAAAGAGTGGTCTCCATACGAAAATGATGGGTCCATTAAACAAATTTTTTTTTTTTTTTAAATCCAACTTTTACCCTTCTGCTCATGCGCAAGCAAAATAACCAATGGAAAACGATGTTTCTAATACAACTAGGCATTAGTCTCATGGAAAATCTGTTGAAAGTCGATGTATTATGATGTATTCATAAATACAACCCAAAATGTCTTTCCTACTCACATTTAAGGCGAAAACGACAAAGACCTCCAGGGCCGAATGAGTTAAGACCTTTGTCTTTGAACGCGAAGACAATCTTTCTAGCTTGCTAGTTTTGTTTTAAAACTAACTATATATGATCAATAACATGTTGAGATGTATTCCTAATGTTCTCCCATATTCATTTTGAGAAATTCTATGTTGACGAAATTACACTCTTGTAAGGCACAAAGATGGATAAACCTGAGTAAATAAATTATTTTCACCTACCAGATACGGGCGCAAAGCATGTTATAGCCCGTATGTAAACTTATCAATAGACTGGTCTCACTTTGTATGAACGTAAAATAAATATATAATGACCGAGAGTAAAATAGACATCGGTGCCTATATTATAGCAATAATTTATTTGCTACGACTCCGGATGTATGGCGTCACTTCCGGTTTCGTTAGGACGTTAATTGCACTGGTATTGTTGTATATGGTTTGGTAAATTAACAATTGTACTTTTTTGTTTCTAACTGTTCCTTAGACTATAGATACAGACAGCGACTTTACGAGACCAGAGTAAAAGTAGATAAACTTCATTGAAAGTGTCTCTTGCTGGACAAAAAACAAAGACGCCTTATTGACGGTGAGCTTTGATAACAACATCTAACATTTAATCTAATTAGATATTTGCATTTTTTTTTTGTGCACTACCACAAGCATCATTTAAATGTAGTATATTTTAAAATCTTATAATTAACTTTAGAATGAAAGAGTAACCTAAAGAAGATACTAAAATATAGACTCCAGTAATTAATTTTAATGTTATTTGAATTATACTTAAACTGGCTGTTATTTATGAGACAGACACGAGTAAAACAATTTTTATATTCCTTTAATAATGTAACACTTTTTTTTAATTCAACATTCGCAGGAAGAGTTTCATTTCATTTACATCAATAATAAACAATTCATGATTTAATGAAGCATTAGACTCAAATATCAAGAAATATATCTTGTTTATTTACATATAATGATGTTGTTATGTTTCGATAAGCTCATACGCACAACATCGCAATCTTTATAAAGTTTTCATGGCGAAGGTGAACCCAATGCTCGCTGTATACCTGTGATTGTGGTATCTTAACATATTTTTAACGCATAACTGTAAAGAAAACACCAAAATTCATTCAACTGATGGCTGACAATTATCTTTCCTTTCCTTAATTTCCGCTGATTAAGAAAATATTGCCAGAAAAGGTCACTTTCGCTCGTTTCTATGAAATCGTGTTACAAAACTACTTTCCATTTTAAAAAATCTACAAAAAATAGGTAGGTATGTATAATTGTAAATTATTTGAACTAAATGTTTACATGTATTGCCCAGAGTGGTACTGTATTAAGTAAATGATAAATTATTTTGCAAATAAATTGTTCTCTGAAAAAAATTTTGTTAGCACAAGTGATTCGCCTCCCTCCGTTTTTCATCGCATTTTGAATAACATCTGTTATCAGAGGACATATTTTCAGCTGCCTTGGAGTTATATTAACACAAATGTGCTAAACACAAAAACCATTCAATAGGAACTAAGGGTCACCTATGTTCAGCAGTCACCTGGTCACAAGGGCCATTCTGATTTCCTGTCCCTGCAAATATCCTTTAACAATTTCCTGTAATTAACGGTCGTTTGCCTTTAGCGGTCAGTAGCCATGTGTTTTCTAACCAGCAATGGTTTCATCACGCCTTAAGCGTCACAGGATCATTGCAACAGTGAACCCTCCATGTATGCAAATACACTCTTCTTTTATTTCATGAACATCGTGTTGTATGGATAAAGGCATATCACGTAACTCAGTGTTTAAGCATTTCATATCACGATTGTGCTGTTATCGCAGCAGCCTTCGAATTCATCGTATTTGCCCATGCGACAAGTATAGTTAGTTATCTTCATCTCTTTGCCTGTGAAATAACGTAATCTCTGTCGAAGACATATACTCATTTTTGAGAAGTCATACCAGTTACATCCTGTTTCGTTAAGGTCAGTGGTCATTCAGTATTCGAAAAATGTCTGTGACGAAAGATCAAGTTTAGGTCGTAGGTCACAACAAAACAGGCTTCTTTTGATTTTACATTCATCCCAGGCGTCTCTGACAAGCCGACTGTCTTTTTGTGGGTTTAGCGAGTTACGCTACTGAATAATCCAGACATTCTTTTTATATCGTGAACAATAAGATCGGTGTATATTTTAAGTCGGTGACAATTTCATTTCTAGGATGGATTAAAAGTGGGCAGCGTACAGTAACCTGCTGTGGAAAATAAGTTTGGGAGAGAAACAAATACCCGTAATTACGACTTTGTTGTACAGTGTTCATAAAGCAATCTTGCCCATGTAATAATAATAATAATAATAATAATAATAATAATAATAATAATAATAACAATAATATCAATAAGAAGAAGAAAAAGAACAAGAACAAGAATACAAAAACAACAACAACAATAACAATAGCAAAAGGAAGAAATAATAATAATAATAATAATAATAATAATAATAATAATAATAATAATAATAATAATTAATAGTAATAATAATCATCATAATCATAATCATAATGACTATATTCGGTACCTTGTATTTGTTCAAAAGTAATTTTTAAAAGGTGAACCTGCTCACATCAGTCATCTATGTATAATGGCCAGTTTTATATATAAGAAATGATTTATACTTAATTTATTATATTTATATAGAAATCACACTCTGACAAGACCAACATTTCAATGTATATGCAGTCCTTGTTGTTTCGTTATTTTATGACTGTACAAACGCTACCAATCATCTGTATCTATTTTAGCAGTAATTAAGAATTAGTTTACTTCAGTCGTAAGGCAGGCCTAAATATACATACTCTATTTGCTTCAGTCTAATGTGCAAGTAATGTATACATTGTTCAGTTCGTCCCATCTTTAGTATTTCCAGTTGCAATGCATTGTCAACAATGTTGTTGTCATCTAGCGTTCATTTTCTTAGCTAGACAATATTTTCGTATTAAGGCAACAAAAGTTGTCTTTTTCTCCGTTGTAAAAAAAATGGACGGGATATACAACATATTTGAGTTGTATAACAGTAATAAAGAGAAAGTTGTAAAAAGCATACGTCGAGGTTCTCCTTAATTCGCTTAATTGAAATTTTGCTAATCATCAAAATAACGTCCCTAACGTCCAGTTAGAAATAAATTAAAATATCCTTTAAAAAGAGAATCTTTATCGATTCATATAAAATTCATATTGAAGTTTCATACTATGTATCGTATCAATTTATTTGCATTCATTCGTTCATCCACTTCATCTACACTGTTCCAACAACCTCATTACGGGACAGCTCCGGTGGTCTCAGTGGTTAGAGCGTCCGCCTCCGATGCAGGAGGTCGCGGTTTCGAACCCAGGCCGAGTCATACCAAAGAATTATAAAAACTGTACTTGCAACTCAGCACTAAGAGGTTAGTGTTGGGACTGGTCGGTTTGGTATCAGGATAATGTGACTGTATGAGACATGTTCCTCCATGTCTGAGGCATGATGTCCCAGTGCTAGTCATCACTATAAGCTGCTACCCCGCCGACATCGTAGCGATTCGACTGAAACATTGTTAAAGCTACTTTAAAAATCTAAATTACACACACACACACACACACACGCACACACACACTCACACAGAGACATACATACATACATACATACATACATACGCATACACACATACACAAACACACAGACACACACAAGCATACACACAAACACGCAAAAACATATACATACACAAAAAAACACATACACGATACACACATACATATACAAACACACATACTCACAAACACATCCACACATACGCATACACACTTAATGACGGTGGAGTTATCATATGCATTATCTATTTTCACAAATTGCAGTATCGGTAATGTAGAGCTCTGTTTTAGTTGGTTCTTTTGCATATCTAAGTTCTTTCATTTATAATCATTTTACTCTCATGATAATGCACGTGGTCGACATTGCAACATGACTGTTTATATTGTCGGGTCTTCGTTGCTTAATCTTCGTACATGACTGGGTAAGTTCTCTTTGGTTTGACGTGTGTATTTTTTGGAACGTAACTCAAGCACTATACTGACACCCACGCAAGTACTGCTTTTGATTTTATTTATGCTTTTACCGGGCAATCTCGTGCTCATTTTAGGATGAAATTACTGGACGATGGACGCAGAATAATTGGGCGAATGTGTGATGTTCTCCAAAGAGGGACTAGGAATATGCGATAACTGAAACAAAAGAAAATACGATACAGAGTCACCAGGTCAAGTAGCACACTCTAATAACATTTCCTGAACAGCGGATATTGAATACTATAGTGACCTAATTCTGACGTCAACAATTCTGTGATGGTTTGTGGTGGTCGTGTTGTAGCAAAGTGATCATTAGGATTACACATCTCAATAACAACAAAAGAAATAATGACCGTAAACGATTTGCTGTATGTCAATTGAGAAGGGCCGGAAACCCACAGAATACGCCCTCGTATAAAAAGTTTTTCCTTGTGATCTGGCAAACGTTTGCACACAGACTACCGTGCATCGTCCTCGCAGTGTTAGACATTGCTGTTTCCTTTGTCAACAAATGGATGTAAAATAACAAATGCTGTAGCCAAAGGTTAACAACAAACCTATTATTTCAATATGAGCCAAAATCTATATCAGTGTTTGAATTAGTTAACTTTATTAAGTTTCCCAAGCAGAACCAATTACGTAGTTCATTATGCTGGTCTAATTTAAATCGCCAAATTTTCTTCTTACTAGCGATGATCTTTAAAGGAAGATTTGACACGAGAGTTTTTATATATGTGAAAGGGGGATGTACTTATGACGATATATTCATACAAATATACATCCTGAGTTTCTTATACACTTTTTTTTTCACGTAATGGCCCAGGGCATAGCACTTGTCTTAATAACGATTTCTTCCATCACAAACTCATGCAGCCATTGGTCAATAGGTTTTCTATTAAACTGTTTGCTTCTATACCAGTAATATGAATTAGGCTAAATTTGTTAAATGTTCGTTACTAAAACAAGCATTATATTTAAGCGAGTTTGTAGTTCACTGGTAACGTTGGGAGAACATCGGATTTGTAATACATAATTAGCGATATCGATACCGATTTTTCATATTAAATGGAACAAAGTCTTCAGTTTGCTTGGATTTGTGTTTCCATTATATGTCCACTCTATTAACGGTTGTAAAACTACATTGGTAAAAAGAAGTACTGAAATTTTCCAATAATTTTAGGACAGCGACCTTTTACAAAATTGACATTGTATACATATTTCTTTAAGTTGTTTGTTTTGTCACATTAATAAATTTTTTCGTGCGCAAATGATTTTTTGTTTCTTCGTTAACACATTTCTTTCGCGTACTAATACATTGAACATTGCTGGGGTGGGATATTTTAGAAACGTGACATAATTTACTTTAGAGCGTCATATCGTTAAACAACAAATTGAAATGATTGTGAGTTTATGGTACTTATGATTTTTGTCTGCTATTTGTGCCTATTTTGCATTCAGACGTAACGTTTATGTGTTGTCATGATTGCTCTCTACTTTGGTAACACCCAAATTTCGATTCCAACTTAATTTCGGTTTGCAATCGACACTAATAAATGTCTTGAGTTCTCCGTCATTTACTGACACGAGTGACGACAATTAAAATGGCTACCAAACAATTTTATTATTACATATAATCAAGAGGTATTCTTTGAAATGTGTACCATTTGTCTTTGGTTGTAACAGGTAATATGCCTGAATGACACAGCAACAGGCCATGCAAGCTTAGTCATTGACAATTTGCATGTCTCATGTGGAAAACTAATTTTTAAAAGTTTAAAACTTGAAACCTGGTTTTGTTGTTTGAGGTTCATTTTTATGCATTCGTGATGGCGTCTTGTCATTGGTTACATAATTATAAACTACAGGATCAACAGATTGTTCACATTTTATGATATATTAGTCCTGATGAAGAGTGAGAGGAAGGAGAAGGGGAGAAGAAAAAGAAAAAAAAATAGACCTAAATATGGTAATACGCGTGAGAAGGAGATACTTATGGGCAGGTCTACTTCCTAAATGGAAAAAGTAGTTCCCAAAGCGATATCGCCACTGAGGCGATATAAATGGTATCGTCCCTGTATGGATATCAGGTTTGCCCCTCTGTTATATTTAAATATCGCATTGGCAGAGAAAATAACAAATCTATTATTCTTATTTTTTTAATCCGTTCCAAGCGAATAATCAGTTCTCGCTGTGAAACCTCTAAAATGAATTTTTAGTGACATCCCTGTTGCTGGTTGTCATAGGTTATTCTGTAACACTACACTATGCAAGTTTAGAGGCTAAGAATTTGGATCCCTTCGCACATACCGTCTTTTTTTTTTTTTTTTTTACCTTGGAAAGTTGTCTGCCTCGTTGTATGCTTGTTGTTGTAAGTTATAATATTTCAGTTCGGAATCCTTTTGTTAGCGAAATTCGGTCTCTGTTCGCTGTCTTTTGTAAATAAATTTCAATAGTTTTTTTTGGTAATATAAATATCGTTCAGTATCCATGAATTCCCACTCACAATTTCAATATGGCAATGAAAAGTTTGTATTTTTGTGTGGACGATAAAGCTCGTTAAATTTTAACCTTCAAACTCTCCACTTTGTACATTTATTTTGAAATTAGCCAAACTTAATTAAAACACTCACAAAAAAACGATACCCGTTAGGATCAAATTGGCAAAAAGAAAATACTGTGTTATTTGAAGTTGGTTAAAAGTCTTTTAAATATTTATATCAAGTGCTATATTTAGAGCTGTCACACTCGTCAGCTCAGGTATAGGTCCTTTGAATCACATTAGAGTAGACTGAAGTGCTATAACCACATGACATTAATCCTTTAATAATAATACTTAATACACCCATATCACACGGTATATACATGTATATAATGAAGATATATATGCAACATGTCCTTTTAAGGTTTAGTGCCATAATCGTATTCACTATTAAATTAACCTTGTTACATGAGACTAATCACAGAATTTAAGACCAGTATCACGAGTGATGGTTGAAACCATTTTATCAGCCATGGGCGCCCGCTGGATTCTTTGCCGGGTGGGGGTGGGGGTGGGGGGTCAGTCACGGCCGGGCGCTCGCTGGATTCTTTTATGGGTGGGTGGGGGGTCAGTCACTCACGGCCGGGAGAAATAGTTGCGTAGTCTGACACTAAAGCTAATATTTAATAACGTTTTTAACAGAATCTTGTGGCATATTTTCAGCTTCATTTGCATGATACAACTTGTCGGAATATATATATATATATATATATATATATATATATATATATATATATATATATATATATATATATATATATATATATATATATATATATATATATATATATATATTGCAGTATGATTTGGGGGTCATGTGACTCCTATTGACCTATGCTGCGGGCGCCCATATTATCAGCGCATCTATGGATGCAACACTCAAAACTATTTATCTGCCTTTCGACCATATTTTTATTATCTCCACCCATTAAGTAATAGTTATATAACAAAGGCTATGTACAAAGATCGCAGTATCACATCATATCATTAAAACAACAGCAAATAAGTTTAAATATGGGAATATGGAACCTTTCCGTAAGCCGTTTGATTCTACCTCAAAATCGCGCTCCCCTTAACGCCGTTAGTTATGCTTCTGAGTGTATTGTGTGCAGATGACTTCATTTTGTATCATAATCTGTTTTAATTTAGGCTTCTTACGTGTGACTTAACACAGAATTTAACTCAAAACCAGCATCATGAGTGATCACTGAAAAGTGTTTTTTTTAACGTCTCAATAGATGCAACACTCGAAACTTTTTATCTTCCTTTTGAGCGTCTTTTTCATATTTCTACCCAACACGTAGCAGTTTTGTAACAAAGCAAATTACAATTTTGGACGCACATGCGTTATGTTACTCTTTATCATCATTGTTAAATTTGCCTTTCTTAATCGACAATGATACCTACATCCCGTCTTTCACTAAAAGCTCCCATCTAATCTGAGTCAGGGCCAATGAAGTTTTTAAACTTTCAGATCGCGACAACCAAAATAGACAAGTTAATATATACGCAGAGGCAAAGTTGTTGTTTTACACTGGATCTATTTGGGACAAATCATCATAGACCGAAAAGGCCATCTTTCCGTGTGAATTTAGTTTAGGGAGCAAGTAAGAAGCAGGGTACCGTGTTAGTTACGCTATGGAAAGAAATCATTTCCTAGAAGGGTCAATTTGCAGCAACGCATGCAGAAAATTCACCGATAATTGCACAAGAAGTTTTTCCTCTTTCGATAATTGCCAGACGAAAGAAGAAATGTTAGACAGCGTTTAGTGTTTACGAATGAGTGCGTAAGTTAGTAATTCTTCCTAGACTTTAATACTCAAGGTTCACTATGACATATTTGCCGTTTGGCACAGACGTTTGAAGAAAGAGAAAGAGACAGACATTCGATGAAAATATTGACGGAAGGATGGACTAAGAACATAATGCACATATGTTTTATTTGATATGAAAATTATTACAAAACATTACGTAATTTGAATTACTCAAAGTTGTTTCTAATTGTTAATGTATGGAGTGGTGAACAATGTTTTTATGATATTATGTCATAAATACTAAACACAGGAGAGCTATAAAGATCAATTATGTATCTACAAAGTTTGTTATAAATTATGCCTTCCTTAGATTGCTAGTTTAAAATGTCATGAGCACTAAAAAGTGTGTTAGCTATGTTCGGACTCTTTAACTATGGACTCTGAAGTATCACACTCTTAAATTTCTGTTGTAACCACGTGCGTATGATGAAATTTGTACAAACTCCTCTAGCTTTAATGCATGACAATATCTAGTGTAAGGTGAAATTTGTACAAATTCCCCATGCCTTCTCGCATGACAATATCTAGTGTAAGATGAAATTTGTACAAATTCCCCATGCCTTCTCGCATGACAATATCTAGTGTAAGATGAAATTTGTACAAATTCCCCATGCCTTCTCGCATGACAATATCTAGTGTAAGATGAAATTTGTACAAATTCCTCTAGCTTTCCTGCAGCACAATATCTAGTGTAAGATGAAATTTGTACAAATTCCTCTAGCTTTCCTGCAGCACAATATCTAGTGTAAGATGAAATGTGTACAAATTCCTCTAGCTTTCCTGCATTAAAACATCTAGTGTAAGATGAAATTTGTACAAATTCCTCTAGCTTTCCTGCAGCATAATATCTAGTGTAAGATGAAATTTGTACAAATACCTCTAGCTTTCCTGCAGCACAATATCTAGTGCAAGATGAAATTTGTACAAATTCCTCTAGCTTTCCTGCAGCACAATATCTAGTGTAAGATGAAACTTGTACAAATTCCTCTAGCTTTCCTGCATTAAAACATCTAGTGTAAGATGAAATTTGTACAAATTCCTCTAGCTTTCTTGCAGCATAATATCTAGTGTAAGATGAAATTTGTACAAATTCCCTTAGCTTTCCGGCATGAAAACATCTAGTGTAAGATGAAATTTGTACAAATTCCTCTAGCTTTCCTGCATGAAGACATCTAGTGTATGATGAAAAATGTTTACAAATTCCCCTAGTTTTCTCGCATGATAATATCTAGTGTAAAATTAAATTTGTACAAATTCCTCTAGCTTTAATGCATGGCAATATCTAGTGTAAGATGAAATTTGTACAAATTCCCCTAGTTTTATTGCATGACAATATCTAGTGCAAGATAAAAACTGTACGATATCCTCTAGCTTTCTTGCATAACAATATCTAGTGTAAGATGAAATTTGTACAAATTCCTCTAGTTTTATTGCATGACAATATCTAGTGTAAGATAAAAACTGTACGAATTCCTCTAGCTTTCTTGCATGACAATATCTAGTATAAGATGAAATTTGTACAAATTCCTCTAGCTTTCTTGCATAACAATATCTAGTGTAAGATGAAATTTGTACAAATTCCTCTAGCATTCCTGCATAACAATATCTAGTGCAAAATGAAATTTGTACAAATTCCTCTAGCTTTCCTGCATAACAATATCTAGTGTAAGATGAAATGTGTACAAATTCCTCTAGCTTTCTTGCATGACAATATCTAATGTAAGATTAAAATTGTACAGATATCTCAAGCTTTCTTGCATGACAATATCTAATGTAAGATGAAATTTGTACAAATTCCTCTAGCATTCCTGCATAAAAATATCTAGTGCAAAATGAAATTCGTACAAATTCCTCTAGCTTTCTTGCATGACAATATCTAGTGTAAGACGAAAATTGTAATAATTCCTCAAGCTTTCTTGCATGACAATATCTAATGTAAGATGAAAATTGTACAGATATCTCAAGCTTTCTTGCATGACAATATCTAGTGTAAGATGAAAATTGTACAAATTCTTCAAGCTTTCTTGCATAACAATATCTAGTGCAAGATGAAATTTGTACGAATTCCTCTAGCTTTCTTGCATGACAATATCTAATGTAAGATGAAATTTGTACGAATTCCTCTAGCTTTCTTGCATGACAATAGTGTAAGATGAAATTTTTACAAATTCCTGAAGCTTTCTTGCATGAAAATATGAAAATTGTAAAAACCCATCCTTCTTTCTCGCGTGACTATATCCATCTGCAGGTTTCATTATGGAATTGGAGGATGCGTCAACAAGCACACAATTTACAATCTACGAAAGTAAAGCAAATTATACTGTAACACTAATTTTCTAGCGCAGATGCTATTTGACTTTCGTAAATCAAAGACAATTGATTTATCTAATTTCAACGTGCGCCCCCCCCCCCCAAAAAAAGACGTCCAAACGTTGAAAAATGTTGTAGTAGCTTCGTTTTCATGTATTCACTTTTAATAACCTAAGTCAAAGTGTTTGTACCAGCAAGTTAATCTGAGTCAATCAGAGACTATCTAATTAATACCAGTTAATTGTCAGACACAATTGTGCCGAATTTGTTTTATTTGTTTAGTCTACAATCGAACTTCTAACGACGTCGACATTATTTGTATTCGAGCTACCGTAGACTTTCAGGTGTAATCAATAGTTTTGTTTATTTTGAAAACCGCCGAATGTCTAGAGCAGTTGTTTTGCTCTGCAAGCAATGCTAGACTTTGCAGAAGCAGTTGGAAGATATGCTTTAAATTTGGAGTCTGTTCTTTAATAATGTTTACCTGTTAGAATCGAAGTGGCGAGTTCTAGAGAAATCCCTTTCTGTTTGTTGATTTTCTTTCCTCATTTTTAGCGGTTTGTGAGTTAGGGGCCGTCCATTTAGTATGTACGTATGAAGTGGGGGGGGGGGGGGTTTAACCCAAATGCACACGCTTGCGTGTGGGGGGTCTACTGATAATGTACGTAGGCATAGGAAACGGGGGAGTGTGAAACCTCGATAATATTTTGTCTAATACATAACTCGACTGGGTTCAGTCGGCTTTTGAATTTTAGCGGACACTAAACAAACTTTTTACGCAGCTTATTTCTTTGATGTAGCCTGAGATTCAAAGTCGGTGGAATATCTGTTTCATTAAACACGTTAATATTATTAATCCTTGATCGTTTTTGCGTGGATTAAATATAGCCGTTCTGTAGAATTGGGGGGGGGGTGCGTCAAGCGCACGTACGCAGGTGGGAGGGTGTATAAACGTACGTATGTGTACGGGGGGGGGGAGGGGGCAAGCTTTGCCAGATTTTTGCGTAGGTACTAAATGGACGGCCCCTTACTACAATTTATGTTTAGGTTGTGTGTAACGTTGGAGTGAAACGAAGCTGATATAACCCTTTCAAAATTTGTTTAAGTCGGTTTTCTACCACGATATGAAATCTGGAAAACAGTCAAAACCATTATAGATTGCGCTGTAACGCAGCATTTCACTAATAATGTAGGTAAATATTGAACATTTTACCAATTGTTTTCGCCGATACTCTGTTAAAGAAGATACAAAAAAAAAACTTGATTCAATCACCAGTGTTAACTGTAGCAATAATACAATGGCATGTACCGAAGTGTCTAGAAAAAGCAGAGATTGATAGCACACGTGTAATTCAAAACTTGACTGGTGACAAAATATTAATTAACACAAAATTTACGACAGCATTCCTTCGCATCCATTTAGTTTTTGTAATTAGGATACTATTGGTGATTCAACGGCTTTCATGCACATGTGTTACTTTACCGTATTGATGTTTAAATGGAAGCATGTTTCTCCCATCATTCAATATACTAGTCAGACAAAAAAAATATAACTTGTCTGGTAAAGAAGTGAAATTGGACTTGCTGGAGCCAACTGGAAACCTGAGCTGGGACCTTGAAACTTTATCAAATTAGTACAAGATCGTCAACAAGACTTCATACGACCAGCTGATGAAAACTTTGATCCCGTCGACCCCCCACCCTAAAAAAGGTCACGTACTGAAAAAAAAAATGCTTGATACTTTGAAATTTCGTATGCACAAGCATCGTTTCCTAGTTTCAGACAGCATAAATGTACAAGATGTTTGCGTGAATATATAGATGCACTGAAACATAATCAAGAAAGCTGTCAATTTCAGGATCTAATTTGTATGTATATTACGTTTTATTCTGAGAATGGGTTGTGTGTGTCGTATTATACGTCTTTGGATTTGGAAAACACACAATATTAAATTTTGTATTACGTCGAAACAATGCTTTCCTTAAACAGTAACCTTGCCTATAATTACGTCGTCACAACATCTGCATTTAGGGTAGACCTTATATTCTTTCAGCTTTTGTTTCTCAGATACACATCGTGGTTCAATATATGACTCTTTCAGTTCAAAATTTCAATAACAAATATAATATTCACCATCCTTGAAAACAAAAATGATGTTATTCCAAATAATTTTATTCGATCATCTAACATAAAATCTCAGAGAAATTGAAACCTGTATTACTTTAAAGAATTTTCATCGCTTCAGTAGATCTTTATCAGCATGATAACTTAATGCAAACATTCAAGAGCTGTATTCACATGGTAAGAGTGGCATTAGATATAGCAATATAAAACGTAGACATGTCTCCTTAATAGATTACGTCCTAGTTGTATTTATCACTGATTTCAGCAAAACTAATTGATATTTTCTGCATGGTACGTGTATCATCTTATTCAAATGTTAAATTGTTTCGCTGTGAAACCTAATGCTATTACTGTACATCGTGGCTAAAATTTACCTTTTTGGGTCACAAGAAGAAATTATTTTCTTTACTTATGCTATATCTAATTGAAAAGTTAAGTGGCTTCTTCTCAAACATATCACCCAATATTGCCTGAAAACTCTACTCCATTCGATTCACATATTAAACTAATTCAGCTCTGCCGCATAACAATTAATTTATATGTTAGTTTGTTTGCACGTTCGTTGCTTACCGTTTTTATGGGGGGGGATGCCTTAGATATTGATATTTGTACCTGATGTACTGTCAAAATTCTTTCATCAAATAAATTTTATTTACATGTGAATTTTAAACTCAAGTACATTGCTTAATAAATAATTTAACCCTTTAATGCATAGGCTTAATATGAAAGAAAGGAAAAGATGTTTTAAGGACCTTATGTGTTATCTTTATTTTCAATATAGTTATCTGTTATATTCGGTCTTAATTTACTTCATGTTGACATTAATTTGGAAGGATTTATCTGTTTACATTTATTTGGAATGCTGTATCTGTTTACATGTATTTAGAGGGCTGTATTTGTTTACATGTATTTAGAGGGCTGTATCTGTTTACATATGGGTATTGTCTATTTCTTCATTTTTACATTTATAAAAATTGCTTTTATTGGCATCAAATAACCACTAATGTGCGGAGGTATAACAAAAGCTACTGCGTTGCTGTTCATCCTTCGAATTTAAAGATGACCATGACATCGCCAACTAGCTTGGTTTATGTGACTACGTGAGTGGCTGAGGAGGTCGATGTGTCCTTTGAACAGTCAGTGGGGCACTGAACAAAAAAATTCACTTTAGGTTGCTTGATGAAAAGAGAACGCGCTGCAGTTACAATATTTAAGATGCTCCCTACCCCACCCCACCCGCAAATCTCATCAACTCATAGTCTGTATGTAGCTCCAATATCGGCAAGACTGCGCCAGGAGGACTGATTATGTACGACGTCTCAATGCACAAGCTATATGTTTAAGTTTTGTGGTTTTTTGCTTGTTTGTTTTATTGGGGGGGGGGGGATTTTACACAACGAAATCTTCCATCATCCCACACTATCACACGTAGTTTTCAGAAGGACAATTTTGCTTTCGGAATTCTGGTCATCGATGAAGACTGCATGAAACAGTATACTACCGAGGTAGTTGAACTTATCCGCTGACTGGAAGGTTTGGCTGTGACGGTAGGCTCTAAGTAAAGCCTTCCTGGCACAGGATGGTGCATCACCTCAGTCGTCTTGATGCTGACTGTGGGACTACAATTGTCATACGCTAAAACGAAATGGTCCATACTGTGTTGGATGTCACACTCGGATTTAGTATCTAGGAACAGTTATCAGAAAATAGGACTAGTCACCTCCTGTAACATTGTCTTAGCCGGTGGTCTCCTCAGAATGAAGAAATTGCCATCCGTCTCTCCCAGTGTCTATAAGCATGGCAGAGCAGCTTCACACTGAAGAGGAGTGTGGCATAATCGCTTTCACGGAAGAGTACAAGAAAATAGCTCGATATTTCATCAACAGATGCTTCAGTAAGGGGAGATGGATGAGTATCACATATTTAAATTTCTTCTATATTAACGAACACAATATTGATACAAACAAACAAAATTAATGCACGAAAGCAAGACATTGTTTGTTGATGTGCTTACTCGTTTGACTGTAGAAAACTGTCTGTAAATCAAACTGGAGCTTACCCCGCTGTAGGAAACTGTAAAGTGCTTACCCCTAGAGCAAAAGTAGACGCTCTCTAGAAAGATATCCGAATTGTTGTTCCATCATAAATAATGTAGATCCTATAAACACAACAACACAATTGCTAAACCCAAGATTAAACTACCAATGCATATCAGCAAAGAGATGCAAATATCAATAAACATTTTGGACCGCTCCGGTTACCTAAGTGGTTACAGCGTCCGTCTCGGGTGCAGAGGGCGTGGGTTCAAACCCGGATCGAGTCATACCAAAGACTAAAACAATTGTACTAGCAGCTGTCTCGATTGGCACTCAACATTAAGATGTTATTGTTAGGACTGGTCTGCCTGCTGTCAGGATAATCTGGCTTGCTGGGACATGATGCTACATGTCTGTTGCATTATGTCCCAGCTTGGAGTGTGTGTGTGTGTGATTTGGATTTTTAACGTAGCTTTAACAATTTTTCAGTCATATCGCTACGATGTCTGCAGTGTGGCAGTTTATAGTGGTGTTTAGCACTGGGGCATCATGCCGCAGACAGGTAGCATGATGTCCCACCCAGTCACATTATCCTGACACCAGGCCGACCAATCCTAACACTAATCTCTTGGTATGACTCGGCCGGGGATCGAACCCACGACCTCCCACATCCGAGGCGGACGCTCTAACCACTAGGCCACCGGAGCTCGAACATCATTATGCCCCAGTTTGGACATCACTATAAACTATGACTGAAAAAATCGTTAAATCTACGTTAAAAAAATCTGAATCACAAATCACATTACTCGACATTTTGTTTTTTTAAAATTACAATTACTCTGGGTAACGCTTTACAAGTCTATGAAATCAACACCTGTTACAGACTGATCATAGACATATATTCATGGCAAATAATCATACCCCACTCAGCTGAATCGTCTCCATAAATGGCAGATGCCAGTTCTGCCTGAAAGTAATCAATATTTAAGCAGTAGCGTACTAACGGGGGGAGGGGAAGGCTGGTGTTTTGGGGCGCCAAAAGCACGAGCGACATAGGTCTTGGGGCGCCAAAACCTCTTTGGGCCATCATCGTCTCCTCTGGGCGCCATTTACCCTTAGTACGTCACGGCAATTACATGAGTGACTATCGCCACTTTTGATAACGCGAAGTCAGCATTGGCTCATATAGCGTAATTAGGAAAGTGAAAGTAGAACATTGTCAAAGAGCCATATCAGTGTAATCATCCTGAAATATGACTTTAACTTTTGTGAGATGTGTCCTAGTAGTATACAATCCAACCATACTAACAAACGTCAAATAGCATGTTAGCCGCTACGTTGCAAGATCTGGCCATTTGAAAAATTTGCCTTTAAATGCATTTATCAACGCAAAGATTGAAACGGTTTGTTGATCCACACCTCTGAAACGTTATAAGCAAGATTGTTAAAGAGCAGGTTATACATGTTTCTGCCTAACATATCCGGAAGTTGCAGTAAACCGGTGAAAATATAAAAAGACGTTTTTAATCATCTAAATCAGTGGTCTCAAAAACCCAGCCCGCGGGCGGAATGCGGCCCGCCAAGCCGCATCATGTGGCCCGCAAAATGATTGGCGTCACAAAGTGTCATGAAAGACAACGAAAGTGGTGCTGTCAATGGGCCATCGAAAATGCCCTCAAGGTGGTTTGAGTTTGAGACCCCTGATCTAAATGTAGCATACTTCGGTGCTCTCAGTATATAAATGTTACAGAAAATACATATTGCAGTAAAATTCGTTGCTCCATGTTATAGCACGAACTGGACATCAACTGATGTAATTTGTTTGATAACCTGTGAAAATATGTAACAAATTTCTAAGAGAACGATTAATCACCGTTTTCTTATACAAACGGTATGGACCATCGGTTCTCCTATATTATTTCAATACTAAAAATAACTCTTTACGTGATATTTCTGACATGCCAATCAATCTATTGTGCATGGAAAGATGAAGAGAGTTTAGGGGTCCCAGGTGGTACAGTCAGATCAAAATCAAATGCAAAATCAGGGCTTGCAATTTGTTTTGGGTGGCTTAGATGCACCTGTCAAAAATAGTTACACACAAGGGTCTCACTACCGGGCAAATCAAAAGAACTTCTTCGTGAGTCTGGCTCTGTAGTCCATTGTCTCCCCTGTTTCCAATGACATCAAGACAACAGTCGTTGTCAACCGAAGAGTTTTTAAACGCGAATTCTACAAACAAGTTTACCTAATCATCTAAAGACCACACATCACGAAACTCTGATTTCACACTTTAATGGTTTTTAATGTTTCACATTTGTATGAATCTTCCGTAAGCCATTCCAAGCCGAATAATAGCACTTCAAAACACGGCCAATACACCAAATACCAGAAACGAATAATTCCTATCTCAAATTACTAAACACGTATACCTAAGAAGATCCAGAGAATTCCCTATGTTAAGACATTAGGGAGGGTCCATTGAAAAAACTAATCCATGCTGTCGTAAGGCCTCCTGAATAATACACATTGCGACATCTGCTACTAGAAACTGGCTAATTATTCGGTTTGAGAAATGTCTTCTTTGCGCAGACTCCCGATAATCAAACAAATCATTAATATGTATAATCTAGCAAATCTGTAAATGAAGATGATAATACCCTAGTTGTAATATCAGGTGTATTATCAGAACAGGTTCCATTACAATTTGACATCTTACAAGGGGCATTTCCTTTTTCGTCTTCTTATTTATATATTTCTATATTAATTTAATTATACCATTGTCTATCCTCCCCCCTCTCTCTCGCAATCGACTAAACTGCATCGTTTGCGGCTTTGCATTTGTTTTAAAAGATTCTGTCAGAAGCCATCTTGGTAGGCTCTATTTTGGAGGTAAGTAGTGAATGGGGTCACCCTAGGGACAATGGGAATTACCATTAAAAACACCCTTGGGACACTCTGGGGACTATGTAAATTTAACATTATCCACCCTGGGTCACTCTAGGGACAATGGAAATTTAACATGGGCAAGAAACCCTGGGTCACTCTGGGGACAAGGGAATTTAACATTGGAGAAAGGAAAAACAAATGTCTAGGGACGTTCTAGGGACAAAGGCATTCGAACAATGGGCTGACAAACGTGCGCAGACAAGCAGGACGATGTACTCTTTCTTGTCCTTCGCTCAGACAGGGTGGAGAGGCCAAACATCCTGAGCATTTCCATCCACAGTGTTTGTGTTGTTCTCGATTTTTATGGCCATGGTCACATTTCTCACAATAATAAACATATCCCAGGAATCCGGTGATACTGGTAATGGTATCGAAATGATCATCGTGATAATAGACATGAATGTATTTTCCGTCCTTAAAGCCTTTCCCTCGAAACAACAGAGAACCGCGCATTTCTTGAGGGTGCACTTTCAAGGTGTAGAATGGAGCTAGGACATCTTGCAACTTTTGCATCTCAGGAATGCCACAGGGTGTGTCTTTGGACAGTCCGGCTTGTTGTAACAGGAGTTCTGCTTCATTTCGTTGTTTGGCTCGGTCCGATTTTCGAATATTCTCCCAGGCTCTTTTCCATTCTACCGTGTCGTTCTTGTTCGCATAGGTTCGTCCCACCACGATGGCTCGGGCTAAACACATCTGGTCTTGAGAATTGTGAATTCGGACGAGACTTGTTTTGGTGTTGCGAAGGTCGTCCACCAATAAGACCTTTTTGCGTCCAGTCCCTTGAGGAGGAGAGACGTGGGCCATTTTCAGTGTGGCTTTACCATCTGTGATGTCAAACTGGTCATTAGATTGTTGTACGTGTTGAATCTTGTCCATAACTTTGGAAGGGGTTAGTTCTGCGGGTCTGCTAAAGTCGATCCAAACAGGGGATTTCAAGCTGTCGTGATCTATGGAGAGTGTCAAGCGATCGTCTTCTTTGGGTTGACATTGTCGCTTGAGTGCGGTGAGCAAAGAATCCCACATCTCGGTGATAAACCCTTCTGCTTTCTCCAATGGTACGTCGGACTTGAAATCTTTAAACTTCACTGTGTAGGTGTAAGCCGTGGTTCTAAATTTTCTAGAGGAGCGCTTTTCCGTCTCTCGAATGGAATAGTACTTTTCAGGCTTGACTAAGGGTGGTGAACTTTGTTTAGAGGGTTCAGATTCTGGTTCACTCATGTCCTCTTCAAAATCACTGGCATGAATTTGTGCCAAGACTTCAGCTCTGGTACGAGGGGATAGATCACGTTTCTGCCTCTTACTTTCTTCTTCGTTCTTCTCGAATGAATAGGATCGTTTCATCTTGAGTGCAAAACGTCAAATGACTAAAGTTTAAACACCATAGACTAATTTATAGTCATGGCAAACCAGCGTATATAAAAGGGTGTGTGTCTTGTCCTTTCACTATTCATTTCACTCTCAAACCGAGCACAACGATGGAAGAGACTAGCCAAATCGAACGTTTCATCAGTGCTTTGCGAGGGGTCATTAGAAAATTCTCTTCAGACCAGCCGACGGACTACTCTCCTTCCTTTCGAGATAAAAGTCAAGATTCTTGCTATATCTGTCAGAAGAAAGGGCATTGGTCTTCAGAGTGTCCAGACCGTCAAAAAAGAAAAAAAAACAGGGGCTAGAAAAGACAAAAGTCAAGATACCTGTTATTATTGTCAAGAAAAAGGACATTGGTCTCCAGATTGCCCAAAAAAGAAACAAGAGGAGTCAGAAGAAAAGAGGGATTCTTCAGAAGAAGAGAGAGATTCTTCAGAGGAAGAAAGCAGCCAGGTGAAGAAAAAGAAACAGGAGAAGAAAAGAAGAAGGGAAGAAAGTGAGGAGGAAGAGGAGGAAAAGACTGTGACGGTGAAGAAATTGAAAAAAAAGAGAGAGTAAAAAAAAAAGAAACAGAAGAAGTGAATGTAATTTATAAAGTGTTCTGTTGTGAATTGTGAATTGGATTGTAACTATGGAGAAAAGAATACATTAATTATATAAGGTAAGTGTCTTTGAGTTTTGATTTTAAATAAGAAGCTACACTCACGCACTCATACACAGACACGTACTATAACTGTAAAATGGTTTTTTTTTTGTTGATTTTTGAGTTATTGGCAAATTGAAAGGCTATCTCTTTTCGAGAAAAGTGGGTGGCCCTGAAAAGGGCCTTTTTTTGGTGTAGGGGTGAGTTTAAGCAATCAACTTTAACTGCCTTAAGCCTTTGCCACGGCCGAGGCCTACTTCTGATGATGATGATTGGGTTGAAATCACTAAGGGTGGTACGATAGGCTTAGTCACAGGGTTGGCGTGTTTAGCTAGGGAAGGGCGTATTCTCTTCGGTCGTGATAAAGAAGTCTGATACATTTGTTTCAGACTTCTTAACTCCCCTAAAATGTCCAACAGTACCGTGGCCGTTTGATTTTCACCCTCTTGTTTCTTTGCTGCTACTTCTTCTTGTTGTTGTTTTTTTCTTACCTCTTCTTGTTGCTGTTGCTGTTGCTGTAGGAGAAAAGCTTGTTCCGCTTCTTTTTGTCGTTACATAAATTTCTCCAATTCTTCTTTCTGTCTCTGTCTAAAATTCTCCACTTGCGGTAATGAAGAATGAGACGAAGGTTCCGGAACAAATTCTTGCGAGATAAGAAAATCCACAAAATCCCAATGTACCTCTTCTGAAAGTAAGTCCGGGTTCCCTTGGGTGGTCTCCACTGCTGGTGCACCCCAGTGAATCGTTTTCTGAGTTTCCGTCATGTTGAATCACTGTCGCATAGATTGACTGCACACAGGCGCTAGCGAATCTATATAGACCACGTGACGTCACAGACTGCTCTCTTCGGATTGGATGCGGGCTGACTGAATTTTGTCACGCGTGTTTGGATTGGTCAATGAACTCAATCCGTTTCAATCCTTCCTCGCCCTATAAATAAGCGCAGTTCAGCGCAATCACTCACCTGTTCTCGGAGCCTCAAGATGTGGACCGACGTTCAATCTTCCACCCTTGTGTCAACAATGATGTTCAGGACGGACATACCCATGTATGTCCGGTCCAAGTGGACTGTTGTCGATAGGACAGATACTAGTCTATGGATGAGAAGAGTTTACATAGAAAGACAAGGATGCCTCAAGAGGGTACTTGTGTATGGACCTGCAGTTAGAAGGAGTCTAAGAAGAAGAAGATGTGACAGATGCCGTCTATGTTAATATTAATATAAAACCAAAGGCCCTTTTCAGGGCCACCCACATTTCTCGAAAAGAGATTGACTTTCCATTGCCTACCCCTTTTTAAAAAAAAAAATTTTTTTTTAAAAAAATCCCATGTTCAATTCCCCTTGTCCCTAGACAGGCCCAAACTCTATTCCCCATGTTCAATTGCCATTGTCCCTAGAGTGACCCAGCAATATCTCCCATGTTAAATTTCCATTGTTCGAATGCCTTTGTCCCTAGAATGTCCCTAGACATTTTTTTTCCTTTCTCCAATGTTAAATTCCCTTGTCCCCAGAGTGACCCAGGGTTTTTTGCCCATGTTAAATTTCCATTGTCCCTAGAGTGACCCAGGGTGGTTAATGTTAAATTTACATAGTCCCCAGAGTGACCCAAGGGCGTTTTTAATGGTAATTCCCATTGTCCCTAGGGTGACCCCATTCACTACTGAGGTACATTTAGAGCCTGTGTGGTACCTTCGCAAGGTCTGAATGGATATTAGCTAAGAAATGTTCATATGACTCGACACCAGAGGCATAATCTGAAATTGGTGTCATGATTATTCAAGTTTTGATGAATTCAACGTCTAAACGTTCGCAGGTAAATCCTGATTCTTTAAATTTTTTTCTTCATGTTTCTTTCATTTCTTGAGTAATCGGGCTTTTATTTCAAGATTTGCTTTCGAAATTTTTTATGCATGCAGGAAATATGACTGGGCATGATCGTCTGAGATATGTTTTCAAGTCCGTGCTTGTGGAATTATGTTCTTTTGATTGATGTTGTGTGCATACTTTTTGAAATATAACCATTCATTATTTAAAAACTGTTCAGCAGAAACTAGTAAACCTCACATATGACGTTGATAAATTGATATGTTTTGCATCTGGGAGGCATTTATTGAATTGCTTAGTTTCAAATTCAATTGTATGTTTTCTCCTTTAAAATCTATTTTAATTTAAAATCCAATTTTCATCCTTAACGATTCGTGACGAAGCAATTCTGTAACATTGACACGCACGGCGAAATCTTACTTTTCCCATAATGCTAGAGTGACACTAACTAAATTGGAAATGAAAAAAAAACACAAGTATTTCAAGAAAGCACGAAACATGCTAATTATCCTGTTTACATTTATTTGCTAACCGGTTATGAACGTGAAGTTTATTACAAACAAACTGTCATGTAATTTTTAAGACTTCGTGCAGTTTAGCTGGTTATATATTACTTGATGGTACCTAAATGCACAGTCACACAAAAAATGAATATACTAGCAAACTCGTTACAAAGCTACTGAAATATGGGAAACTTCTGGCAAGTTTTTCTAGTCACCCTCGCGCAAAACCTAATTCCTGGGCGCCCTCCCAATAAAAACATTGTTTGATGAAAGGTTTGGGCCCACCCACGCCCACCAACCGCAGTTGCAGCGGTAGCTTGGGCGGTTACTACATCATTGACTACTGCACACAGTTGTCTTCATTGTATCTTCCAAGACTGTCACGAAAATGTAGGTTAAGCAAATGAAACCAAGTAGAAAGGTCTCTGATCTGACAATATTGTATAATTGAAATTACTGACGAATTACGGCATCTACACGGCAAACTACAATATCTACATGGCAAAGTGTCGTCTCGTGTCAAGAAGCCGTTTGCTCATATTAAACTGTCACAAGCATCGCAGGATGGCTTCCCCCATGTTGAACATATCGCAGAGATGAAATGGTAGTGTGCCACACGTGTACAGCACGCGTATTCCCAACGCATTCATATCTGCTAAAATTTTAACCTCGACCAGACTGCTTACCTTGCCAATATTTACTGACAATGGAACTCATTCTCAACGAATGTATCGACTTCCATCCGATTTTATTTGTGGACATATCCAAGTCCATCCGGTTTAATTTGTCAACATGTCCAAATCCAACCGGTTTTATTTGTGGACATGTCCAAGTCCATCTGGTTTTTTTTGTGGACGTGTCCAAGTCCATCCAGCAAATGTGTCTGCTCAGAGCTCTATGGATGTGTCATCGTAACGTTCAAAATATCAGAAAGCTAAGAAGTTTATGTAAAAAAAGTTTGGATCGAGGTTCTCAGTTTTCTAGTGTTAGGGGTCTGGATTCGCCACCTCCCTCCAGTTATTAACTGGCGGTCGGCTTTCTTTACCCTTCTCACCCTTTCAAGTTGGAGGTTCGATTGTCTTTGCTTTCTTTCCAAGAATCTCAAAGTAGGTACTGGTTGGTCATCTTTTGAGGGTATGATGTGCAAACCACTATTTCCGCCCCCAATTTGGGGTTTCAAATTTGCCAATTAGACATATGTTCTTTTGGAATGTCAGATAAATAAATTCTCAGTGTCCCTGTGAAATTCTTCGGGCAACAAGCATTCGACATTCTTCTTTTTCCATTATTTCTGTCCTAAAGAAAGTCTCTCGCACTGGTATTTTTTAAGGTTGTTTATGTCTGACTCCTTTTATAATATTCTAGTATAGTGTATGTTTAGCGTTCATTAAAACTAAATTCTCTTCACTCATGTCCAAATTATGCAAAGTGGATTTTACTCACAATGATTAATTTCTTTATTTTCAGAAAGCAATCCGCAAACGCCGCTTTCTTCTCCGAAAAGTGTTAGACTTTACCTTCTAATCGGTAGACTTACGGGTCGTTTCCTTGGTACGATCGATGATGTGCTAGATTCAGCTAGAACGATAGCGTTTCCTTCTCAAGAATGAGTGAAAGACTTTTATCCGGCGAGACAGAAGTTTAATGATGAGAGCGCTTATAAGAAACTTTACGGTGATGCTACAAACACGAAATATCGGACTTTCTAAAAGAACGTGGCTATACACCAAATTATGCCTCTCTATTTTAAATATTTTGTTTTACCTGTATCGTATATTTTGTAATACCCTTTACATAATTTTAACATTTTATTCTTTTAACTTGTAGATCTTTTAGAACTACAGGTTTCCGTTTATTTGCTGGATTTATAAATTATAAAAAATAACATTTTCAATTGTGTATCCTAGATTTGGTGACAATGACGTTAAATTCAACTATCTAGCATCCTTGTGCTGACGTGCATGCAGGCATGCCTACCTACCTACCTACCTACATACATACATACATACATACATACATACGTACATAACTTGGCTTTCTAAAGAAATATTTCAATAAAACGAGTTTGCAATATCATTTAAAGTGTATGCTTTCCTCAAAAACAGTATTATTATTGAGGACAAACATACGTTAATATTCAGATTTTGAGTAAATATTCCGATTTGGGGGCAATATTTCTATTTAGGGTCAATATTCAGATTTTGACTATGACAAACAGTGTTACTTTTATTCTCGACGAAAATTCTTTTTGTCAGCAGTCGATGTCAGAAAAGTTGATGCCCTTTACCTCGTACGTTTGAGTCACGTATATTGAATCAAAAGAAGAATAAGCCAGCTCATTTATATTTTATATCTTTCATTATACAGGCATCATTCATGAATCGTTTCCCCTTTAGCTTTGACTTGTTGGTTTGGTTTAGGCGTGGATGGTGGATTAAATGTAACGTCGAACTGGCAAAGATAAAGGTTTAATGATGGAACTGGAATTAAACATTGGAACAGAAAGTATATATCCTTGAAGGCGCTCGTTTACTAAATCCCTCTTTATCCTTTGCCTTAATTTTCATGATAACTTAAATCTTGTACAGCTCGACATATTCATGGATAATAACGTTATTAGTAATGTAAATGATATTATATTAACCAATTAAAGTAAATGGAACGTCATATGTCCTTTAATGTGAGGATTTCTAAATAGATAATATATAATGTGAATATATATGTTATATAACTTGCTGCATAATAAATTGAACGAGGTTTATCACGTTAAGATGAATTGTTTACTGACAAACTTACAGATTTATTATATTTGTATTGAAACGTTTTTGAGTAGCCATTTCCTATTTTCGATACAAAAGGAAAAGGATCCAAGACAAATGGGCATAAAAGCTACAAAAACTCCGTCCTTTCGATGCTCTTAGTCGTGGCGCGTGTTCATTCAGTTCATTGAGTATAGTAGTATCACCAGAACTAGCAATGATACGTGCAACTGCGAGGATTTGTTTGGGTTAATGTTACCGGAAATAGGGCTAGATGTAAATTACAACTCAATCGCATCGGTTACCATTGTTTTGCTGAATTCTAAAAATGAACCAGTCTTTTATAATTGTATATAAGGTCACCCGAAATAATTCTCTTTAAAAAAAAAGTCCACAAGCAATTAAAAGAAACAACTGGTCACAGTGCCAAAATACACCTCACTGCACGAGATCGTTAAATATTCTTGACAGCTTAGTTGCCAATCGGTTTGCATGGTACGAATAATACTTTACTTGTTGGTACATGATCAGTTTATGACAATCCAATCTTTGGAACTTGCAGTACGCATTCCGCGAAAAAAAAGGTAGAATTGCAAGTGAGCCAAATGTTTTACATTTCATACGCCTCCACTGGCAAAGACGCATAACACTCGTCCTATATCCAGATTTTTCAAGGTTATGTAGAACTTGTGTATTTACTTTGAGATTTTTTAAAAGAAAAGAATCAGTAATTACTTTCAGCGCTTTAACTGCGATCTATCTGGGTTTGTTGTAGCATTTCTCTCTCTCTCTCTCGTAATCGACAGCTGACAGAATCCATACCTATGAATATAATATACAGACACCTATCCGACTGTACATATAAAGTGCACTCCATCAGCGACTGTATATAATCAAAATGTGAACTCCATCAACGACTGTACACAATCAGAATGTGCACTAAACAGTTACTGTACATAATCAGAATGTAAACTCCATCAGCGACTGTACATAATCAGAGTGCGCACTTCATCAGCGACTGTACATAATCAGAACGTGCACTCCGTCAGTGACTGTACATAGAATGTGCATTCCATCAACGACTGTATATAATCAGAATGTGCACTCCATCAACGAATGTACATACTCAAAATGTGGACGCCATCAACGACTGTAAATACTCAGAATGCGAACTCCATCAGCGACTGTACATAATCAGACAGTGCACTCCATCAACGACTGTACATAGTTGGAACGTGCATTCCATCAGGTACTGTACATAATCAGAGTGTGAAATCTATCAGCGACTGTACATAGTCAGAATGTGCACTCCATGAACGACTGTACATAATCAGAGTGTATACTCCATCAGCAACTGTACATAATCAGAACGTGCACTCCTTCAACGACTGTATATAATCAGAACGTGCACTCCATCAACGACTGTACATACTCAGAACGTGCACTCCATCATCGACTGTACATAATCAGAGTGTGTACTCTATCACCGACTGTACATAATCAGAACGTACACTCCATCAACGACTGTATATAATCAGAGTGTGCACTCCATCAACGAATGTACATACTCAAAATGTGGACGCCATCAACGACTGTATATAATCAGAATGTGCACTCCATCAACGAATGTACATACTAAGAATGTGGCTGCCATCAACGACTGTAAATACTCAGAATGCGAACTCCATCAGCGACTGTACATAATCAGATAGTGCACTCCATCAACGACTGTACATAGTTGGAATGTGCACTCCATCAGGTACTGTACATAATCAGAGTGTGAAATCTATCACCGACTCTGCATAGTCAGAATGTGCATTCCATGAACGACTGTACATAATCAGAGTGTACACTCCATCATCGACTGTACATAATCAGAGTGTGAACTCTATCACCGGCTCTACATAATCAGAACGTACTCTCCATCAACGACTGTATATAATCAGAGTGTGCACTCCATCAACGACTGTACATAATCAGAACGTGCACTCCATCAACGACTGTATATAATCAGAACGTGCACTCCATCAACGACTGTACATCATCAGAGTGTGGACTCCGTCACCGACTGTACAGTCAGAATGTGCACTCCATCAGTGACTGTAATTAATCCGAGTGTGCACTCCATCTACGACTGTATATAATCAGAGTGTGTACTCAGTCAACGACTGTACATAATCAGAATGTGCACTCCGTCAACGACTGTACATAGTCGGAATGTGCACTCCATCATTTACTGTACATAATCAGTGTGTGCACTCCACCAACAAATGTACATAATCAGAATGTGCACTCCATCAGTTAATGTACATAATCAGTGTGTGCACTCCACCAATGAATGTACATAATCAGAATATGCACTCCATCAGCGACTGTACATAATCAGAGTGTGAAATCCATTACCGACTGTACATAATCAGAGTGTGAACTCTATCACCGACTGTACATAATCACAATGTGCACTCCATCACCGACTGTACATAATCAGAATGTGCACTCCATCAACGACTGCACATAGTCGGAATGTGCACTCCATCAGTTACTGTACATAATCAGTGTGTGCACTCCACCAACAAATGTACATAATCAGAATGTGAACTCCATCAACGACTGTACATAGAATGTGCACCCCATCAGTTAATGTAAATAATCAGTGTGTGCACTCCACCAATGAATGTACATAATCAGAATGTGCACTCCATCAGCGACTGTACATAATCAGAGTGTGAAATCCATTACCGACTGTACATAATCAGAGTGTGAACTCCATCACCGACTGTACATAATCAGAATGTGCACTCCATCAACGACTGTACATCATCAGAATGTGCACTCCATCAGCGACTCATAGTGTGAACTTCATTACCGACTGTACATAATCAGAGTGTGAACTCCATTACCGACTGTACATAATCAGAGTGTGAACTCCATTACCGACTGTACATAATCAGAATGTGCACTCCATCAGTTACTGTACATAATCAGTGTGTACACTCCACCAACGAATGTACATAATTAGAATGTGCACTCCATCAACGACTGTACATAATCAGAGTGTGAACTCCATCACCGACTGTACATAATTGCCATTTGCGCTCCATCAGCTACTCTTCAAAAATATCATGTGCGCTCCATTACTTACTGTGCATAATTAGTGTGTTAACCCCGTTAGTCATTATGCATAATTTGGATGTGCGCTCCATTAGCGAATGAGTATAATTCGCATTTGCACTTCATAATTGACTGTGCATAATTAGCATGTGTACTGCATCAGCAACTACGAATAATTACCACGTGCACTCCATGAGCGAATATGCATAATTAGAATGTGCACTCCATGTGTGACTATGCATAATTAGAATGTGCACTCCATGAGTGACTGTGCATAATTAGAACGTACACCGCATCATCCACTGTACATAATTAGCGTCTGTACTCCATCAGCTACCGTACATAATTAGCATGTGCATTCCATCAGCCACTGTATACTACTAGCATGTGCACTCCATCATGACTGTACATAATTAGCACATGCATTGCATCAGACTGTGCATCATCATACACGCGGTCCGCCTCATTTAGATAAATAAGATATCAAAATCTTTAAATTACATTTGAAAGTCAATCCATATCACTCACTCTACTTTGCTGTACTGTATGTTCCTCCATGCGTCGTGTTATATTATACCAAAGTTGAGCTATTTTACAAAACTATTGCAATAATCATACATTTAAAGAGTTTTTCTTACCTCTCCTTCTAAAAATGCACCTTTGTTTCCCGTTCAGCGTAGTAATTGTTCAGATGCTTCTTTAAGAATCGCAATATGTCGCTTTTCCTCCTGACATTTGCATATAGCATAGCTTTCAAACGTGTCGCATGTACCTACGTAAATATGTTTCTTATGGTTATGTAATGAGTCTGAAAGTCGAGTGTGGTGGTGTTTATGATCATTTCGTAAAAATATATTCTTTTAAAAAAAATTATGAGAAACGCAGTCCTTACATATTTGGATGAGATCAAGGAAGTACAAAAGATACGGCCATGATTTCACTGTAGAACGTCATGATATTAGACAATTTGGAAATTTAATCAACAGGAGTTCACCTCACAAGCTACAATCATTTTAAAAGCAGATAAAAAATAGAACATTGATTGAAAATCAAACACTTATGTTGGCAAGTGAGAACTCAAGTTGAAGTGTGAAATGGTACAAGAAACTTGAAGCGTACATTATTCTTAGCAAGTAAATGTCGTAAAGCATTATGCATGACCAAAGTAAATGTCGTAAAGCATTATGCATGATCAAAAGTAAATGTGGTAAAGTATTATGCATGGCCAAAAAGTAAATGCGGTAAGGTGGCGCTCTACAGTTTCTAATTTTGCATAGGGGGCTTCGGATTTTAAAGAAAAAGAATTTGCCCCGCTTTCCTCACTAGTTATACTGGCTATTTAAAAAAGACCTTGTATATCTTAGGTATAATTCAAAAAAAAAAAACCTTTAATTCCCTTTATTTTGGTGTATGATTGATGGGTGTACTATGGGTTATAGAGTATACAGCTTGGCCTTACTTCAGATGTGCGCCTTTCAAAAAAGTGCTCGCTCTACTTGGTCATTTTCACTTCCTGAACTTCAGAGGTAAATTGTACAAGAAAGAGCCGATAACTTCTTTTTACATTTTATATATTTGGTAATTCATTCATTGCACTTTCAGAAGCTGGTATTGTCTAGTCTGGCAAAATTCATTTTCCCTATTTTAATAGCTGCTTTGTATAGTGTACTTTAGACTAATTCAGGCTCATTTTTTAACACAAGGGAGCAGTCATTTTAGTTAGCAGTGTACTTAAATCATGTAAAATTTCCAAAAGTACAAATCCAAAGAAATATAATCCACATTACATTCATGTAGCATAGAGGTATGCCAACATTCTCTCCATTGTGCATGTTTTAAGTGCGAACTACTTCACCTTACATGCGTCACTCTCTCAAAAGTACAAATTAACTGGTGAGCGCCCCCTAAAGCATTATGCATGACCAAAAGTAAATGTCGTAAAGCATTATTCATGACCAAAAGTAAATGTCGTAAAGCATTACGCATGACTAAAAGTATAGCTATTAGTTGCAAACACAACAATTACCTTGTCTGTTCTGATATATTGAAAATTAGAGGTCTTGAAAGCCTTTGCAAATAAAATGTCATGGCAAAAAAATATACGGCCCTGTTTGTCACAATTCTGGCGAAGAAAATGGCAAATCGCATGCTGTGCAAATGTGGAGCGCATAATATGAACATGTAAATCCAGCCATGCGCAGTTGGAGTCGTGTAACAGTCCGTTCATGGCGCACAATTACTTACTTAAATGATATTCCCTGTCACAAGTAGTTGATGATTTTTTTAAAAAAATTATTATTACAATTGTTAGTAGTAGTAGTAGTGGCAGTAGTAGTAGAAGTAGTAGTATAGTCCGTCCCAAAAGGTGGTGCAATATAGGCGCACTGGCCAAGCCCCAATCTTCCTGAAACGAAGATCAATGTTTAACTTGTTGGGACCTGGCATTGGGGTGTACAGTAATTATTGCAAATGTCGGCCATTGTTAGTTATCATAGCTTAACACCTGGTTCCAAGAATTACCCACACATGCTGGATTATTATCCAAATGGATGCTCTTTTTAATTTGAATTATTGTGGACGTTGCTATGGCAATATCCTCAAAATTGCTATGTAAATTGCAGACAGTTTTTCTTCTTTTTCTACAACTTCTGTTTTATCAAGACTACTATGGTGGCGCTCTACAGTTTCGTATTTTGCATGGGGGGGTGTGTAAGATTTTAAAGAAAAAGAATTTCCCCGGCTTTCCTCACTGGCTACATTGGCTATTTAAAATAGACCATGTATATCTTAGGTATAATTCAAAGAACCTTTAATTCCCTTTATTTTGGTGTATGATTGATGTGTGTACTATGGGTTATAGAGTATACATCTTGGCCTTACTCAAGATGTGCACCTTTCAAAAAAGTGCTAGCTCTACTTGGTCATTTTCACTTTCTGAACTTCAGAGGTAAATTGTATGAAAAAGAGCCGATAAATTTTTTTTACATTTAATATCTTTGGTAATTCATTCATTGCACTTTCAGAAGCTGGTATTGTCTAGTCTGGCAAAATTCGTTTTCCCTATTTTAATAGCTGCTATGTATAGTGTACTTTAGACTAATTCAGGCTGATTTTTTAGCACAAGGGAGTATTCATTTTAGTTAGCACTGTGCATAGATCATGTACAATTTCCAGAGGTAAAATATCCAAAAGAAATATCATCCGCATTACATTAATGAAGCATAGAGGTATGCCAACATTCTCTCCATTATGCATGTTTCAAATGCAAACAACTTCACCTTACATACGTCACTCTTTCAAAAGTACATATTATCTGGTGAGCACCCGATTATAACAAGCTGTGTGATACTTTACTTCCGTCCTCATCCGGATTCACTTTAGCTGAGTGTCAAGATAAGATGAAACCATGTAACGTTGATCAAATACAAGAAAATATTTCACTCCTAGAATGAATATATTAATTTCAGTGGCGAAGCCATGACTGACAATACGTCATGCTTCCACTTCACAAAGAAATATTTCCTTACGCGTACCCAGAAAATGTATACTTTTATTGTATTATATTTTTATGAAGCAAAAATATCAATTTGGTTCGATTTTGTTTTATTTTGTGAAAACTGACAGCGCGGTTAACGTTGTTGATAAAGACGTTAGAGTTATTACAATAATTTAGAACGATGATTTCTTTTTAATTGTTTATTTCCTAGATATCATGCATCAAAATCTGTATTCTGTATATGTTTTGTAATGATTGACCGTTTGCATAAGAAAACTGAGTTCTTGCGCGTATTGCTGGATTGAAAACTGTTCGTGTGGTGTAGCATATTGCTAGACTGAACATTGTTCGTGTGTTGTAGCGTATCGCTCGAGTGAACAATGTTCGTGTGGTGTAGCGTATTTCTAGAATGAACAATGTTCGTATGGTATTGCTTATTGCTAGAGTGAACACTGTTCGCGTGGTGTTACGTATTGCTAGAGTGAACACTGTCCGTGTGTTGTAGCGTATTGCTAGAGTGAATATTGTTCGTGTGTTGTAGCGTATTGCTAGAGTGAACATTGTTCGTGTGGTGTAGCGTATTGCTAGAATGAACAATGTTCATGTGATGTAGAGTATTGCTAGAGTGAACACTGTTCGTGTGGTGTAGCGTATCGCTAGAGTGAACACTGTTCCTGTGGTGCATCGTATCGCTAGAGTGAACACAGTTCGTGTGGTGTAGCGTATCGCAAGAGTGAAAACTGTTCCTGTGGTGTAGCGTATTGCTAGAGTGAACACTGTTCCTGTGGTATAGCGTATTGATAGAGTGAACATTGTTCGTGTGGTGTAGCGTATCGCTAGAGTGAACACTGCTCCTGTGGTGTAGCGTATTGCTAAAATGAACAATGTTCATGTGATGTAGAGTATTGCTAGAGTGAACACTGTTCGTGTGGTGTAGCGTATCGCTAGAGTGAACACTGTTCCTGTGGTGTAGCGTATTGCTAGAGTAAACACTGTTCGTGTGGTGTAGCGTATCGCTAGAGTGAATACTGTTCCTGTGGTGTAGCATATTGCTAGAGTGAACGCTGTGGTGAAGAGTCAGCACAGAACGATCAGATCCTACAACATCCAAAAAATACCTTCTTGAGACTAAAGATTTTAATGATTGCGAGTGTACTAATTATGATTGTAGTTAACTAATTGGTTTATTTCTGCATTCAATAGTGAATTATTAGGCCTCGGCAAGCTTGTAGTCAAGTCCGCTAACATTACACCAAAGTTACTTAAGTCGCTTCATTTCTGTTTGAAGTGAACATTCATATATGCCCCTTCTGTTCATTGCTTTCAAAACGGATTATGAGCGAAATATGAGTTAAAATAGATAATTAAACTCATTAATCTAATTAAGATAATCAAGCAATTTAAGCATTGTGTATAAACCAGAGTTTGGCACTCAATACTTTACAGTTTGCAATGACTTTTAAAAGGTATTAGTGGCAATAAACATTGAATACAGACAAACCATGCAATATCAATTAATGATAATTTGTGCGAAATGACAGGCTTAACAAATCAAATATGCATAAATACATGTTTAAATAGGAATCGACAGTAATTTCAGAGTGGATATCGCAACAGTTGCCGTACTATTCTACAGCTGCCTTGGCGACATATTTGATTAATTCTGACACATTTCATTATCGTACGCTGAAATTTATGTTTTGGTATAAGTTTTTCAGAGGGGCGTTATCTTCGTTAGAAATTAAATTTAGCGAGTATGTAGATCATGCTAGTATGTATATTAATGCAATTATTTACAGATGATATGTTTGATTTAGAGTTTTACGGCGAAGCGATAAAATTAGGATTTACAGTGCTCGTACATTTGGAGCAAAGTACCTTGCCAAGGACACGCCGTTGTAATCAATCCCAGCTCATCCAATAATAGGATTCGAATAGGCCGTGACTATAACACGCTAACGAATGAAAAACAGCAGCGGTTGCCTCCATTATTCGCCTTTTACGACATCGGTGCAACAAGTCTAGTTTACAACCCCAAGTCAGCAAGAAAAAAACAATGCGTGCGTGGGAGGAGAGGGATGGGGAGGAATAAATAAGATATGAAAGCTAATGCAGCGTTTTAATTCGTAGAAAGTAACTGTCAATATGAAAATGTCATGATCGCAAGTTGCCAATCCATAAACGGATAACCATGTTGACGATCTAAGATCAAATCCTAAACAGAAATATTACGATCAGCTAAATGCTAAATAATGATATATGCTACATTTGCCCTATGGCCCGAGCTCATTCACAATGGCACAATAAAAAGATATATAAATTTGCGATATCCTGCGAGACGCAATAAAGCATAAATAAAGCCATACATAATCTGTCTTGCAGGACCATTATTCATAAACAGATTCAATTTTAAACAAATCCAGAGCAATTACTGCTGATAAAAAATCAAACGACGTTTAATATATAAAGATACAAACAAGCTTTGAGCAATAAAAAGTGACTGCCTTCAGCTTTTATTTATCGATGCACACGATTAACTCTGCGTTAAATCAAACTACGGCAGACAAAATCTTACACCTAGTTGGATTCATATAGGGCAATAATTGTTTTAAATCTAGTACCAGCAAATTGTTCATTCTTTTATTTACCACAACAGTTACTTCACTAGCGTGTGTTAGGATCAAATGTTTCTGCAATATATGCAAGTGTCATACCAAAGACCAGTGGAGAGACATCGAGGTCAAACCGTTGAAGCCTTTAGGTATTCGTTATCATAGGAAAATGCAATATCCTGCTCTTGGACCGAAAGCGGCAAGATAAATATGTTTCGTTTTCATCTCGGGAAAAATCTGACTGTTCAGCCTTTTCTAACTTATCGCGTGAAATATTTTACACATTTGTAAACTGATGCTCATAGCATACGAATTCAACATGCAGCTTTATAAACACCTGCAGCTGGTTCTTAGAGTGTCGATTACAACAGGTGACAACGCTAGTGCATAGCGTTTACACTTCTGCCTCAATTTGTACACTTTTGTACCAAGCCAACGAAACTGTGGTAAATGTTGTTTCTCATGCATGCCACGATATATCAGTCAAACGGTGAATTTGGTTGTGGATCTTAAAGCCATTTTCATGCATATGATGATACGTTGTACATGATACCTCAGACTTGAACGAATATTAGGATCGAAATAGCAAAACTATTCCAAGAGGGAGTGAATGTGACGATATTTGATCCAATACTGTGCATTCCGACTTCATCATGTAAAGTATAAGTTTACATCAGAATTGATTTCAGGCGACAGATGACAGTTTTCGTTTGCCTAAGATGAAGACCAAAATAGTATCGCTTCTATGAAGGCGGGTGGTTGGGCGAAAGGGCTTGGAGTGGGTTGTCTGGATAAAGAATGTTTAAATAAAATTACAAGTACATGCTAAGATTTGTCATCGTATCTTCATGGTATTAAGTTACATAAATTAAATATCCACTTGTATAAAGGATACCTTTGATAGTATTGTATGTTTAATTAAGTAATTTAATTTAACTAATAAAAAACAGCAGCACAAAAAAATGTGTATCATGTTGAAGCAAGTGATATGCCTTGTCTAATGGCACACAATGAATATAATGAATGTAAAATAATATATCACTATCAATGTAAAATTGTTCAAAGAGCGGTGTAACAAGAAACTCTAACATTACCCCACCCAAAATTATCTCAGGGGACATCTCCCCCAAAAAGTATTTTCATTAAAGAAGATTGTATTTTGGTCTTAAATCTTTGGCATATGACGGCTGTCAGCTATCGTTGTAGATCAATTTCGACGTGAAAAGTACCAATTAATCGAATACAAATGATTTTTTGTTTTACATGATACAGTCGTAATTTACAATATTGGACCAAATATCGTCACATTCACCCCATCCCACCCCTCGTGGAATAAGGTCTGCTATTTCGATCCTAATATTTGGCAAAATCTGAGGTGTCATGTACAACGAGATATCAATATCGCCGTACAATTGATCGGGGAATGTATTGCAACTGGAATATTTTAGATGAATGGTGTGAAGTATGCAATATTTACAATACCATCGCTATCCTCACCTCCTCGAAAACGAGGGGTGATATTTTCGTCTTAATCTTGGCTATATTTAGGCCGTCGTACATCAGCTCATATCAATTTTGACGTAACATTTATCAAGGAATCGATTGGTGAAGGAATTCTGTTAGATGACACAGAGTAAAACTGTGCAATATTAACGAAATATCGTTGTGTGTACCCCTTTCCTTCATCTACAACTATTGGTGAAAATAATTAAAGTACCGAATTGGTGCTTAAGCTTGAACACAATATAGCGACTGCTATAGTTCAAAGCGAAAGTATTAGTAAAATTCACACTGTTCACTAACAAACAAAATATTAAATGAATAAATGTGCCTCGCTTAGATTAACTAGATATCTCCATATGAGACCATTTGTTTTGATCACGTAACAATATGGCGTCGGTGTTCACCTTACTTCGTATAGCTGAGTACGACGCAGTGCGCATACTACGCAGGGAACAGACTAGTTGTTTTGAGTGATCTGGTAAAGACGGAATCAGACCGCAATCAATAGTTCCTGTTCAGTACGAATATTATCCCAGTCTATTGTTAGAGCATTATACCCGTCTCCTTTTGGTGGTGATACAAGTGTTAGAGTTAGGCATTCTTGGTATGGATTTAAAGGCAATTGTTTATTCTTTAGAATATGCGCTTATGGTGTGGTTGTCTGTGTGTGTTTCGGCTGTAGTGTACAGTGAGGAATAAGGTTATGGTGATGATCCGGAAGTGAAATCTGTGTTCCATTGCACGCTGGTTTGTTTACAGTCCAGCCTTTCAAAAAAAAAAATACCGGTGAACCTATGACACGAACTTCACCGTGAAGTCATCTTTGAAAGTATTTCAGATTAGCATATGACTTGTATTGATTGTCACACAGTGGAAAATTCAGTACTGAGAAACAAATGTATAGAATATATAGTAAAATTGTGTTTGGGTCTCATTAGTGCAGTATTGATTAAAGTTTAAAGGCACGTGAAATTTCAATATCGTATGTATATTGGCTTTGAAAATGTAAGAATAAAATCAAATATAAAAATTATTTTCTATTTTAAACATTTAAATGAATCTTTTTGAAATTAAATTTAAATTTTTCCCACCAAAATGCAAATATATAACATTTATTGGGAATGATATTAAATAATATCAGCATATATGTATTCCTACACTATGTCCAAGCTGCAGTGATGCATATTTGTCAAATTTTGTCAGAGAAAATATCTTTTTTAGTCAAAATGAGACCTTCATTTAAAATGTACGAAGTCAAAATATTATTTTGTTTTGATCTTTCAAAGTATTTATTAGGGGTCCAAGCAGTTAATTTATGTGTTTATGATGGGGTTACTTCCTGAGTAACACATATCTGCTTGTATAGCCTTCAGTAATTGTTTATAAACATAGTTATAAGGTATTTAGTGAGAGGACAGATATGAAAACTTGATACAAGAACCTACTCAAGTTCTTTACTTAATAACTTTAAACTATCAGAGAATGAAATACAGGTCAAAGGGATAAAATATACTTTCCCCAGTTATATCTACCTTTGGATGTAAGAAAACAGCAAAATGATCTAAGTTGAATACAAAATGCATTATATTTTATTGTTCAATTTGGTTCAGATATTGATAGCTGTAGTGCGACATTGTGGCCTATATGATATTATGGGAATTCCAAAGAGCCGTTTTGCTTTGTGCAATATTAATTACTAATAATATTTGTTAACTGACACTCTAAAAATCACATAAGAAATACTCAAACAGAATATTTAACCTTGTATAACTGATCTTAACATGGTTACATATCCCACATCAGCAAATATCCCTATATTTTAGAATGATTGGGATCGAACGTTCACATTAGGTATATCATATAGGCTGACGTTGTACCTATAATTAATCTGTAAGGTACATTTCTGGCTGTGTGCACTGAAAATATCCAAAAATGTTATTTTCCTCACGAATATGCTTATGCTTATGTATGGTAACATATTTCAATTTAGTACTTTGACAGAGTGCAATATTGTAGCATCAACTGATATCTGGTTCCATTGCATCATTGAGCTTAGTAACTGATAGCCAACACTCTTAAAAATACACTAAGAATGTTCAAACAAATCATTTGAATTATGTTTGCACATGTAATTTTAACAAGTACATTGTATATGTCCCACTTATGCAAATGTCCATCCATATTTACAAGTTTTGGGGATCAGAATTTCACATTTAGTTGATGATATAGGATCTATTGTACATATAGTTGATCTGTGTGGCCACATTTGGCTTTATTTACTTGCAATATCCGACATTATTATTTCCCTTATGAATAAGATTGCTTATAGTAATATATTTTAATTTAGTACATTGTCACTTGGCTTTCCTGTATACTAGTATGTAATAATGTTTGCATCAATGATCAAACCTCACTGTCCCAACATTGCCTTATACTTTATGATACATAGTCTACCTGATTAGTTATTTAACCTGTAAATGGCTAAATCTGCTTTAGAAACCTTATATATCTTGGGGATGAATTTATCACTTTTATGCATGGCCATTGCTTCACATTTCTGAGTGCCACTCTGTCAAGTTTAATATTTTTTCCCATGCTTGCACCTTTACTCTTATTTTGAAATCTCTATATCTAACCCATTTTAACTCCATTTATCTACATCTTATTTTTTTTCTAGAATTAAGTGAAACGTGTTATATCTTTTCAGGTCTAGCCTGGTATCTGGAACAAAGTGTTCGAGTTCTATCAGTCTGGAAGTTCTCCAGTAGTCCAGTGGTGATAGCAATGTTTCATAAGGGCATGTACATTTCACTATCATAGGTGAACAAGATTAGTTCGTATCAACACACTGATATACAGCACCTCAAAGACATGGCTTCGGTCTTCATGAGAGAGCTTAGCACCATTGTTCAGGAAGGTACAGCCTTCATGGAACTGTATTTTCCTATCACATTGTCGCCTTTTGTGGTTATCGACATTGAAGTGTAATGCATTTTTTGCAATCAAAATGGCAGTGATCCCATCAAAACATTAGATATGAGTGCGCTATACTTTATACGAACAACTGCTTATGTACCTGACAGAATAAATGTGGAACATAGCACCTGTCATTGTTTCTTTAGTGTGTACACCTTTATGCATCTGGACAGGCATATTGCAATTTGCTGCCAACTCACTGTGAGCTAACTTGCTCCAATTCCCCTGTGACAAATGTTATCAGTTGTACAGATCCAAACTTCCATTTGTTTTAAATACCATTCATTGGTCAACTTTGCTATCTAAAATTTGTCAAATTGAATTTTAAAAACTGTATGAAAATTTAATTTTTAATGAACGTGTGACAAGAACTTCGCCTTGAAGTCATCATTGAAGGCATTTTAAATTAGTATATGATTTTTATATTGATTCTCACACAGTAGGAAATTCAGTACTGAGGAACAAATGTAGAGAATATATAGTAAAATAGACAGTGTTCTGGGTCCAGACTAGCACCTTAGACCACACGGTCACCAGGTTCCTCACCAAAACGGTGAGAACCGTGACATATCTGCAAGAGGGGTACCAAACAGGCATCCGACACGGAGGTTATGAAACAAAGCAGCCGACACGCCAGTTAATAAAATAAAGTGGACATTCCTCTTTGCACTTATTATGATTGACATATCTTTGAATGTGACTCGATCCGATTATTGCTTCGCTTTCTTCATCTCTGAAAACACATATTTCTAACTGTGACTGTTTGGCGCTTCAATTGATTAAAAATACATTCGCAGTATAAGTTATGTTTATAATACCCTAGCACACGCACACAGTCTCTCTCTCTCTCTCTCTCTCTCTCTCTCTCTCTCTCTCTCTCTCTCTCTCTGTGCATAGGTTGATTAAATGTCGATGACTATTTTTTCTTCAAATATATGAAGAAATGTTTGAGCAGCTTGTCAGCTTGCTCAGTGATCCCTACAGAACCATATCACAGCAGCAACTTCTTATCTGACCGCTTAGTCATGATTAACGGTTTAGAATCCAGTTCACGTCTAAGGAGATTTATTACGACTTTGATTGCTGTTATGCAGACTGGTTAAGCTAGACTTTGATTGCTGTTATGCAGACTGGTTAAGCTAGACTGAAGTTACGAAAGTTTAAGTCAATATATAAACTTCATTCTTATCAACAAATCTGTAAATACTATTGTGAAAATGAGCTGGCTTGCAAAAAGACTCAGCTGTTTAAATGCAGCTATTAGTATGTCCAAGGGTGGCATACACAATACAGTTTTGTATCTGGCATGCGTCTGCAAGGATATGCGCTTTTATACACCGACTGTACAATAGTTTGTACATGTTTAGCACGGCCTAACCATTCATGACATTCAAGCGCCCCCACCCAATAACATCGTGTAACAATTTCTGTGCCTCGCTTGGCGCTCAGCATTAAGAGGTTAGTGTTAGGACTGGTCGGCCTGGTGTCAGGATAATGTGACTGGGTGGGACATCATGCTACATGTCTGCGGCATGATGCCCCGTGCTAGACATCACTATAAACTGCCACATTGCAGACATCGTAGCGATATGACTGAAAAATTGTTAAAGCTACGTTAAAAATCCAAATCACACGCACACACACACATACACACCCACCCACCCACCCCCCCCCCACACACAAAACTTTTGTTTTTGTTCCTGGGTAGTACGTGTTATTTCCAAATTGCTTATGCCTCCAAAGTATAGAAAATAGCTTTTATTCCCCACAAACTTTGCTTTTGTGACCAGGACAGTGATATTTTGAAATTTACCTATTTTGCAGAACATTCCAGATAGATTAAGTACTGAGTAAACTTGGAGTAACTTCTAGAACTTTCTAGAACCTCAAAGCGGATTACACCATCATGGTGGCATTCCTGATGGGTCTCCAAGGCAGTTTTACTAGATTTCTCTGCTATCGTTGCTTTTGGGACAGCAGAGACACCAAGGCGTACTACCACAGGCGGGACTGACCACAGCAAACCGAGTTCTCTGTAGGGATGAACGACGTCAAGAGTCAGCTACTGGTAAACCCCCGGAAGGTGCTGATATCACTACTGCACATCAAATTGAGCCATTTGAAACAATTTGTCAGAGCTCTAGATAAAGAGTCGGTAACCTTCAAGTACCTTCAAGACTTCTTCCATAAGCTTTCTGAGACAAAGGTCGAAGCCGGTGTCTTCGTCTGACTACATATAACGAAGATCCTGGAGTGCAGTTAATTCCCCCAAGAAGCTCACTAGTAAGGAGAAAGCGAACTGGAACAGCTTTGTCGCAGTGTTTCGTGGCTTCCTGAACAATTACAAAGCTGATAACTATGTGGAGCTGGTTGAGACTCTGGTGAAGAACTACGGCACAGTGGGCTGCAGGATGTCCCTCAAAGTCCATATCCTTGATACTCGTCTTGATAAATTCAAGGAGAACAGGGGAGCGTACTCGGAGGAGCAAGACTTTTAATGCCGCTGCCAAGGACAGTATAATGAGAGCATGATGGGAGACTAAATTTAGGGTCTGGTTCGTGAGAGTGATTTACAGTATAATCGCTATTCTTTAAAAACTACTCACTTCTAAATCTTCTGTAGTGATTTTTGTATTACTTTCGTATAAATACATGTTAATTTTGATTCATATTTTGGGGGTTTTCCTAATTTTATGTGAAAGAAAAGACTAAAATTCGCCCGTTTTCTCATTGGAAATAGGGAAACTTCAAAATATCACTGTCCTGGTCACAAAAGCAAAGCTTGTGGGGAATCATAGCCATTTTCTATACATTTTAGGCATAGGCAATTATGAAAGAACACTTTACTATCCAGGAACAAAACTTGTTACATAGCGTTTTCTAATCACGAGTCTGTGCGTATTTTGTTCTTTCGTTAGCTTGCGTGATGCACAAGCATCAGCTTCTAAGTAACAGGTACAGACATTTGGCAAACGTCAGCTACGCTATCGTTTCACCCCTAGCTGCCTGCCATAAGATTTCCTCCTGTGTCACGAATATACATACACCTACTTTTCCAATCATCGCGAGTCTGAGTAGAATTCTAGCGACAGACTGACTCAAGATGAACTTTCATGCTGACTGAGTCGATACGAGTTTCTCTTCTAAACACAGTCACTTACAGACCGAAACACAGTCACTTACTGACCGATGACGTAACTACCGCTAATGCGTAAGATCTTATTTAAAATGGGCATGCTAGCTTGTGAGATTACGATTACAAAGGTCCGATTTTCAAGACCAAGCACTTATTATGCAGTTAGTGACGCACAGCACAAAACTGACCGAATGTTTCATGACGTCAGGTACCTGACGTTGGCAGTTCTGTGATAGTTTTCTTTTACTATGGCCAGCGTGGCGAAAAGTTATCATCCTTTTGTTGCTGAGGATTGACTGATAAAAAGCATAAAAAAACTCATCGCCGTAGACAAAAATGAAGTCGAATTTCTTTTCGGATGTTTGTACATCGACGAATTATTCCGTTAATTTGCGTATTGTTGAATGGATGTGATGATAAGAAAAACCGAAGGGAATCTGGTACCGAGGTTTTATCAAAACAACCTCATGATCAAAATGAGACTGGACTGAAAAGTCTGAGCTCCTAATAATACGATGTATAAGGGTGGAGACAATTCACACTTCCTATTTGCTAATGTCCAAAGATTGACTATTCAAACTTCCTACTGGGGCCCCGAGTGGCCGCGTGGTCTAAAGCGCTCTCCGTTAAGGATTATTGCCATCTCACCTCTGTCTGCGTGGGTTCGAGTCTCGGATTCGGCCAATGTGGGTATGTGAGAAAGCTTGCCAGTAGCTTCTCGTGGGTCGGTGGTTCTTTCCGGAGTTTTCCCGGGTTCTTCCTCCACCATTAATACTGGCCGCCATGTATAGCCTATCGTGTGCTGAAAAATGGCGTTAAACCACACAACACCAACACCAAACTTCCTATTTGCTAATGTCCAAAGACTAACCATTCACACTTCCTATTTGCTATTGTCCAAGGACGAACTATTCAGACTTCATATTTGCTAATGTCCAAAGACTAACCATTCACACTTCCTATTTGCTATTGTCCAAGGACGAACTATTCAGACTTCATATTTGCTAATGTCCAAAGACTAACCATTCACACTTCCTATTTGCTATTGTCCAAGGGCGAACTACTCAGACTTCATATTTGCTAATGTCCAACGGCAAACCATTCAGCATCAGTGATGCATTAGGAAATATACCGATTTTATTTGATCAAACCGCAGAAAATTGAATCAGATAATGACTATCTGCAAATACCTATGATCCTAGTTAATTTTAGATTACAGCGCTTGTAATATTTTTTTCAGACGCGTGTCCAGCAATATTGACTATTAAAAAAAAACTATCATTTAAACAAATTAGAAATAATTACTTTGCATCTTTGCATCATAGAATGAAACACTATTTCAAACAAAACTTATATGTATTTATTTATTTATTTGTTTATTTTATTTTTTATTTATTTAGGTGGTTGCTTTATTTATTTATCTATCCCTTTTTGTGATCATCACCGTACTGATTATATACAGCGCTAATGTGTGTCAAAAAGAAGATTGGTGGCATGCTAACTTGTTCTCTACGTTTCAATGAGCTAATCACACACAACTCAGAAAGTTTCATGAAAACTGCAATTGTTGGTCTGCACAATAGTATTTGTCCTTAAGTGTGCGTATCTAGGGGTCTGATGGTTAGCATCATTTGCGTGCTGAACTCGCAACTGAAAGGATGCGGGTTCGAATCCTCAATTTGATCTGCCCGCGTCAGCCACCGTGGTGTATTCTTGGACAGGGTAATTTAGTCCATTTGCCTCGATACTAAATAATCTACGTGCGCTGCCCTGGCGTAAGTCACCTACTCCCCCCACCCAACCCACAACCACCAAACTGTAAGCATGTTTTTGGAACAACAACTGCGTTATTTTCGTACCAATGGCTTTTTCCTCGTACTTTGCATCTGAAGTAAGAGAATTGATCAGATGGTACGAATTAGCTGTAGAATGCTATACATTCCGAACTACTTGGGCTAAAAGTTCTCCCTCTTATTTATGTCGGACTAGGTATTTATACACAAAAAAAAAATCATACATTTTATTCACCAGCAGTTTCTCCGCATTAAGAGAACATAATCTGCTCGGGCCACCTCGTAAATTTCTGCGATTGGATTATCTAAAAGACTGAGAAGTTACAAATGAAAAATTTCGCAAGCGCTCGGTTAGTCCATTGTTTAATTTTTTCAGTTTAAAAATAGATATAGTAGTCCTAATTGTCGATATACATTCGAGGTACGATCAGTAGAATTGACTTCAAAGTTGAACATGAAGTCAATAGTGCTCACATCCGCCACAGTTGACGCGGAAATACCAAGTGATTTAACAACAATAATTGGTGCAAAATGCGGCTTCTTGCCGTACCAGAGTGAAACATATTTACAAGTCTGCTTGCATTTGTAATAGTATCAAAGCGACAATATTATTTATAGGACGCTCTAGAAGATTTTGAGAGATAAGTTTTGTGTTGTCGGTAGTTGTAGATAAGCGCATCTACTCTTTGAAAAATGAAAACAACTTCAAGAAATATTAATGAAAAGCAACTAAATACTGTATTGTAACAAATATGCAATCTGCAGAGACTTTCGGATCAGGATCAAGAGAAACAATTATACACAAACAATAATGAAATTATTCAAAATGCAATCCCTTTGATATTGGTTTCACTGAGGGTGTGCAATTGGTTACGATGAAATCCCCTGTGTTCAATTGATTAAAATTGGTATTTATATAGTGTGCATTGACCTTTCTCCAGGATTACAGGTTGTGCATATCTATATTGAGTGGATGAATTTGATTTGTAATCGAGTTAAGGCTGACCTGACTAATGTATTGTTATTTTATAAACAACAAATTGCGTAGGTATTTTTTTCTCTCATTTTAGCTTATATGTTAAGATCATTATTTACTGGAAGTAAGCGTAATTACAGATGATGAGTTTAAGTTACAGCTGTGTTTTTTGTTTAGAAATTAAGAATGTTCTAGAAACAAGTTGTTTGCAAGTTTAATGGGAACATGATTCTCGTCCTGGCTCTGTTATTGTGTCCTAGCGTTTTTTATTAATGTTGTTTACTTCACAATTATTGATTCCTATCTTAACATTCAAAGTGAAATCAGTCTTTTTGATGTCTTCAGCAGTTTTAAAAATGTATTTAAATTATTCACTGGAATTACAAGCTGATAATAATTCATTTCTGACAAAATCATGTTTTTGGATTATTGTAAATGCATCAAGGACAATTTGGACTATATCACTGCGATACATCAAGACTGCGTGTACATTATCGCTATGCCAGGTTATTGGCACATCAGCAAGGTCAATATTGGAATTCATTTAAAACATCACTTGAATTCAATCGAAATGCATACTTTTGGACTTGTGAGAGGGCTTTTAGGGCTATTTGGGATTTAATTAAAAAAACTGAAAGTTCTTTTTACATTTTTCACTTTGTATTCTTGGGAAAAAATTTATTTGTTGAATTTTGCAAAATGTCTTGGTTTTCGCTCTTTCCGCTTACTTAGTTTAAGACCATAGAATCCTAACACCATGAATTCCCCTTTCCTGTTGCTTTAAATGAGTGTATGCAAATGATAACAATAAAGTCCCCTATATGCATTTACCATGAAGTCCCCATTTTTTGGGTTTCTCTGTGTATGCATTTGATTACGATGACGTCCTCGCAACTTGGAAGAATATCTTGTCGGTCTTTCACCATGAAAATAGTAACACCCTTTGCCTTCCGCACACAAGTTTAATTGTTTCCAATGCAGCTTAGAAAAAAATAAAATAAACGTCAAGTTCATTCACCTGCACAAACTGCATAATGGCCGTGACCAAATAAAGACTGGAAGTTTTACCCCAGAAACATAATCTATTAGTCAAGTGACCAAATAAAGACTGGAAATTTTGCCTCGGAAACATTCTCTGTTAGTCACGTGTCCAAATAAAGACTGGAAATTTTGCCACAGAAACATAATCTGTTAGTCAAGTGAGCAAATAAATTTCATAATTTGTGACATTTACGCATTTCACAGGCACATTCCAGTGTGTTGCAATGAAATAAATTGTAAAAGAACAGTACTTATTAGTTGCACTGATAAATATTATTTTGTACTGTCATATTACTATCGATTATATTGTACTTTAACACTTATATTTTGCTTTCGGTAGAAATATTGCCTTTGGAATGCAAATTTATTTATAATTAAGTCTCTACAATAGAGAGGAAACAAGGCCTCTGTCGTTTATAAATAAGATCATTAAACTTAACGTAAATGCACACTATATTATCTGAGAGAGCCTTCATTTCTTCTGTGTATGTTTTTTTTACCTCAGCATAAATCGCGGCTTGCGTGACATTGTGTTTACTAAATGGTGACAAAGATAACTGAACCTTGCGACAGAAGTTGACCTGACCCATTTTCCTAGATAGTACTTTGCACGCGCAGAGTATAATAATGTCTACATATGTTTAAGATCATCAGTTGAAATGTACATATTACTGCAAACAGTGTCAATAGATTTTATTTATTTGTTTCATTCTGTAGTTCCATCGTATTATATATAATATAACAGCATGTGAAAAAGTAAGCTTTGTGCCTGTCGTCATAATACTGCATCCTTATTGTAAAAATTTAGTCTGTGTGCATAATACATAATAAATGGGGATTAATATTATGCAAGGATTTTTCTCCATATATATATATATATATATATATATATATATATATATATATATATATATATATATATATATATATATATACTCTTCCTTAAAAACTTTTGACTTTTTTTTACAGTAGTAATACTGCAACACGTTTAACGACATTTTGTTTGAAATAACGGATGCAAACAATATTAAAATGTTGATGTAAATAACACATGTGTTGTTCTCTTTGTATAGGGTAATTTTACCTTTGCGGTTCTAAGTCACATATTTCGTCATCTGAGTGACCAACAGTTAATACACTACCATCTTTCTGTCATCGTCTATGTATGTATGTATGTATGTATGTATGTATGTATGTATGGATGGATGGATGGATTGATGTATGACTCGATGGATGGATGTAGGTAGGTAGGTGGGTAGGTAGGTAAGCAGGCAGGCAGGCAGGTATGTAGGTATCTATGCATGTATGAATGCATGTATGTAAATATGCAAGCATGTAAGTATGTATGTTGATGCCAAAATATGTTAATACATTCTGAATCATATTGTATGTGAATGTAAGCAGAATGAGTAAGATATAATTTATTCAGCTGGTCTTCCACTCAGTCTTTTGGCTGGATAATCATACATTCATCATTAGCTGTCCTTTTGCTGAAATGGATGCAGTGCCGGATTTAGGCATAAGATAAACAAACTACAGCTTAGGGCCTCACTGTCTGAACTCACAGTCTGAACTCACAGTCTAAACTCACAGCACAGTCTGAACTCACAGTCTAAACTCACTGTCTGAACTCACAGTCTGAACTCACTGTCTGAACTCACAGTCTGAACTCACTGTCTGAAGCGGCCTCTCAAATGTATTTTATACCAAATAGGCCCCATAGCTATGTCCAAATCCGGCACTGAATGGATGCTGTAATGCGTAAGCTTAACTCCTGTAATTCGGTATCAGAAGTGGATGATATAGCGAGTAAGCTTAAAATCATTAAATTGATGGCTAAAGCGAACATGTTCCATACTAAAGTTGTTGGGGCAGATTTTGAGCAGTTAATGACTAGCCGATCTTCTTCTCTTGCGTACAATTTAGATAAAGCAATATGTATAGGGCATATTGACTTGTATCGAGTGAAAAACGAATATATTTCACTGAATGGCTTGAAAACTACGTATTTTCACGAGTGGTGAGTTTTTCACAAACGAAATAAATATATCAGTTATTATTCATTTTCATGTTATGTTCACGTGTATTTGCTAGCAGTGTGAATAACAAGTCGCAGATTTCTTAACGTATCCAGCACATTTGTTTTCTGCTGTGTTTTGTGTATATTTGCACATAAATAAAATAAAAATTGAACAAAGGCACTGTGTAGGATGCGGGTGGTCATGCTCACCACTAGAGTAAACACGTGACAAAATGGTAGATCATATTTCTTGGTCACAATGTTATTGATGTATGTTGACCGCAGTTGAAAAACTATTTTTCACAATTCACCTAATCGTCTAAATCACAGACTTGCAATAAGATAAAATATATTATTAACATTAATCATGAACAATGGCGTATGCACTGGATTTTACAATCGTATGAGGTCATTTGACTAATTACGTTCTTCAAACCACGTTTGCATTTTGTCCGAGTTTCCTCTGACCCTTGTCGCCCCATTTTTGATATTTGGACATTTATGTTGGGGTGTAGGGTCAGAATTGATTCACTTTCGAAAAGTTGGAATTTGGTGTCGGCATGAGGCAGCCGCTACTAGCCGGCCCAGCAAACTTGAATGACCATTCATCGAGATGTACCTGCATGAAATCAATAGGAATGTTATTTATTTTCTCAAAAAATTGTGAGCATAGCATTCGTCATGTCTTTAATCCGCTGACAGACGAGACGAAAGTACTTCGTTGCTGAAATTGACCTGGATCTGGTCATTTACATCCCGAGTCACATGACTATACAAATCTCGCAACCTACATGTCAATGAAAATGTACCAAGTCAAATGTAAAGTACATTACGTATCGTTTGGTCCCTGAAAATTAGCACGGTAAACTTGACCTCAGGAGCTTGGCGCTCAATGCAATGCGGAAAGCAGCTGATGTACTAAGGTTATTCACATTCGCTTACACATAATTAAATGACCGAAACGAATATTTTAAGTTTACACATTCAAAACATCCAATTCAGCCATCGAATTACAGAATTTAACTTATCTTTTACACATATGCATTTGCTGCGATATAAAACGAGACGTATCACAACAGCTTGTGTCATATAGTCTTTGTAAATATTAGTTGATAACATATATCGGTTGAAAGTGCAATAAATTTTTAATCTTTGGTTGATAACATATGAAGATTAGAAAATATGAACTAAATCGCAATTATTACCTTTGATTAAATAAAATGAATGATATTAATTACATTTTATAAGCAAGTTTGAAAGAAACCACTGTTGTGAAGCTGTTACCTATTAACACACCGACCATGCTCTCATAATATCATAAATATGAGATGTTCTAGCATGTAGCCCACGTAGATGTCTAAGTATAGATTCCCTATGGAAAATTGATGTTCTAGCGTGTAACACACTTCGATGTCTGAGTATACAGATTCCCTATGGAAAATTGACGTTCTAGCGTGTAACACACTTCGATGTCTGAGTATACAGATTCCCTATGGAAATTTGACGTTCTAGCGTGTAACACACTTCGATGTCTAAGTACAGATTCCCTATGGAAAATTGATGTTCCAGCGTGTAACACACTTCGATGTCTGAGTATATCGATCCCATATGGAAGATAGGTGTTGTGGCATGTAACACACATCAATGCCTGAGTATATCGATCCCATATGGAAAATATATGTTGTGGCGTGTAAGACATATCAATGCCTGAGAATGCAGATCCCTATGGAAAATAGAGATAATACACCCGGGACAGTATTTTTATTTTATAGTGTTGCGAGTTAGGAAATAAAACTCGGATCTATGATAACCCATTAGGTCACCGATGCCGACACGTGAAAGCTAGCGTGTGTGTGTGTGTGTGTGTGTGTGTGTGTGTGAGAGAGAGAGAGAGAGAGAAATACAGACAGACAGACAGTTACAAAAATGTCAGCTCTGTGACAATAGCTCGGCTCGAAATAGTGCTGATCTAAATACTTGTAAAATGTTTAAACCCTCTTTAAAATTCAAAATCAATGCGTGTCACCTCCCTCTCTTTCACAAGATTTTATTTTCTGCACTGAAAATATGTATTCTTATTAAATTCATCCTAATTTTCCTCAGATTCCTGTGAACAGAAACGGTAAACAATGCCAACTCTATCCCGTGTATGACTAAAATATGAAGTATTCTCACAAATGCCTAGGATTATGGGGATGTTATCGCATATCTGAACGATGTAACTAAGAATAGAGATTTTATCGCATACCTGAACGATTAACTAAGATTAAAGATTTTATCGCATACCTGAACGATTAACTAAGATTAAAGATGTTATCGCATACTTGAACGATGTAACTAAGAATAGAGATTTTATCGCATACCTGAACGATGTAACTAGATTAAAGATGTTATAGCATACTTGAACGATGTAATTTAGAATAGAGATTTTATCGCATACATGAACAATGTAACCAAGATTAAATATGTTTAATTTGTTTTTAACTAAATGATTTCTGGACGGGAGAAAGAATTACTTCTATCAGCTGTATTAACTTAGAAAGCACGTGCATTCGCTGTATGTTAGCTGTTAGAGGAGATGGATTTATTGCAAATGTTTCTCCTATGCAAACAATAAAAACAAATTATGTCAGTAATTTCGGGATACCTTCTCTCATAATGTATGGAGTCAAAACATCGCGCTTCTTTCAGACAAGCGGTGGCTCGTTAAACGCTCCTTGAAAGACGAAAGAAGCTTATGGTGTTTGCGAAACATAAAATACAAAAACGTTCATTCCATTCCACACGAGGGTGAGGCAGTAGTGGATAGAGAGATGGATAAACATATGTGTACATGCATTTTGGGAGGTGGGCCATTTCATGAGACTTTAAATTTATGTAGGTACTGCACTGCACAACGTGTAATTTTCCTGTTTGTCATTTTATGTGTCTAGGAAAATTTGCAAAGTCTGGAATGGTTTAGACCAAGAGTTGGGAATGTATTGTACGCGTGCCACAAGATGGCACGTCCGTCAAAAGGTTTTGTGTGGCACGCGAAGGGCAGCAAAAAAATCTCGATTTTAACAGTGTTACTCTCTTACTGGTGGCGCGCGCTCGTTAATTTTGTAATTATTCCGGGAAAACGTGGCACACTATGTAAAAAAAGGTTGCCGACCCTGGTTTAGACAGTACGCAAGTCTATTTCCATGTCGTATATGTAATATCTCTGTCGAATATATAGGTGCCCGCCAGAAAGAAAGAAATGGATATATATATATATATATATATATATATATATATATATATATATATATATATATATATATATATATATATATATACTTCTTTGTCAATCATGTGCTGAACGACATTTAAAAAAAAGAAGACAGATTTGTTTGAACCAATAATAGTCTTCTCCAAATCTACTGCTTAAACTTGATTCAGTTTTGAATACTTATATTAAATTACTTTATAACTTTCCGTAATGAAAATTCTTCGGATCAAGCCTGAACGCCTGATGAAAATATGTTACATTTGATTTAATTTTGCGCTCATTTTTTAAATTGTTTTTAATGTATTACTCCTGTCCACACACACACACACACACACACACACACACACACACACACATTTTATGTTCTGTATATCTTAAACGTCTTATATACAGTTATACATACCAGCTTCTCTACTCTAGAAATACCTTTGATACATCAAAGATGTGTTAGCGATGGAGTTTGACGGTAGAGGGAGTACCTTGACAGCCGTATCTTTAGGTTAGGTGTGCGTGAAATATTTTATTAAACTTCAGCTTAGCAATAAGTCTTCGAGATTACACAAACATATTCACTAAAAGGTATATTTAATTGCTTTACGCACGCATATGTACATTGAGCTGCACTATAGCTGATTATGACAAGTTTTACACTTCTCTACATATACAGGGACCACTCACGTGACGTAACCAAATTTTCGTGAATCGTTTTTGACAGTACAATAATACGTATCTCGTTGATCACGCATTACTTTCACGATAACTATGTGGCTTCAAAGACACGAAAGCGAAATTTGCTATTGAACAATTCATTATCAAAAGAAGGCATTAAATCAATCAATCAACAATTACTTTACGCATCGAGTAAATTCTCTACTATATTGTTTCTCCTTATAAATAGCAGCGCCCCTATCTGTCAGCTGAAAAAAAAATCCATTCATTTTCCTTGTGGGGAAGAATGAGCATTTAATATAAGTATTCATTTTGAAAGTTATCAAACGGGCAGGATAATTTATATATTTTGCGAGCCTTGGCCAGCAAAAGGTTACAATTATTTGAGGAGTTTTATAAATTTCATTTTTAATGAGCACAGTTGTAATTGTTTGTTTATCGCATGCTCATGTTATTGACCATTGTAGAACAGTGTAACGAAATGACCTTGAAATACATTCGGATGCTATGGTTGGCACGCCTTTCGTTTGCATAAAAGTAGGACGTCATTTATAACGTACATGTTATATATCTAAAAATTACGATATGAGCACATTAAAGTAAATAACACAGCAGTCATGTGATTATTTAAATTAAATTAAACAATAGGTGTTATAAATAAGAACAATCATTTGCTCAATTTCCCCAGCTGCCAATCAGATTTTTAGCCTTCGATCCAATATCCTCCCTGCCCTAAAGTGGATACAGTGTATCGTGTCATTTAAGGCAGTGCCACGCAATTTAAGGCAACCCTTCTACTATATAAACAGATCGAAGTTCAGCCTATAACAATAAATGGTATAAATAATTTAAATTATTTATTTGTATGATATAATTTCAACGACGTCCGCCACCATCATATATCAGTGGTAGTGAAATATTCAGTTTTCAAACCATCTTTCCGGTTATGGATGTTTTATTTTTCAGCATAACTCATTTGCATCCTTCCTCTTTCTTCTTTCCAGATAATTCAGATATACGCCATCAAACTGACGATTTTATACGTACAACAATAAACAACTGTTTCTGGATCTGGAAAATGTGCTGCAAAATAGACAATTCTAAGTTTTAATTGGTCGTCATTGGTATTTCATTTACAAAGCCGAAAACCAAATAACAAAAGAGAAAAGACATCAGTATGAAAGCGTTCTAATTTGATAGTAATAATAATCTATCAGCTGACATTTTTTAAACAATTCACAAATAATCAAAATTAAGAATAATGTTTGTTTGTAAGTATGTGTGTTCGATTAACTATAACTGACTAATTTGCATTATGAATGATTTTGAAGAATGTTCCTACCATATTACACGAACCTTGAAAACACGGTGTTTAGTGACAACGACCTATATTTTTGTGGTCTAGTCCAACATGCGTAAACATTTCTTTGAACAAGTTTCGTTAAATTATATTCTTCAAACATTTGGCGGGAATACAAAACAGACGCGTTATTCTCATACCAGTACCTCGAGCAAGACAAAATATTCTTGATCAAACAATACAACATACGTTGTTTTAGTTTATTTAATGAAACCTTTAAACCAAAGGTGTCTTTTCGGAACAGGTAGTAAAGATATAAATATATTGAGCCATTAACAGAGAGAGATTTATCATTAGGTCCAACTACAACAACATTTTTAACAGATAAATACCATTTGATAGAAATAATGCACTTCAACGTTTCCAAACAAAATATCACTTGTCTGTTAAAGCACATTATATTCGACTTAAGTTCATATACATTTACGGTATGATGTATATAGAAACAATCTGACCTATATGTAATGCAGGATTGGTTATGAAGCAATTTAATCAGTAACCCAAGCCTTATGACTCTCTTTAATGACTGAACGAAACAATACAACCACATATTTCATTACTTTGCAGTACCATGTGGTATCTTTATAAGTTTAACCCGATAGTAAACAATCGTATCATTTCTACAACATTTACACCCTTGTCACACGGCGGCAATAGCCTCTTAAGCTCCCCTTCTTTATACTCAAGGTAAAACATTGATATAAATCAAATTATAAAATATTCTCCATTATTACGCATAAATCTAGCATAGAAGTTTCGAAAAAATAGACACACATACTGCTAATGATGAATTGAGAGAGAGAGAGAGAGAGAGAGAGAGAAAGAGAGAAGACATATCATGTTCTCAAATTACCTACACTGATTTCCACCCCGAAAATATTGTCTAAAGCCAGCTCTTGAAGCTCTCTTTCAATACTGTCACTGGTGTCTCTTAAATGTTTTACTTTATGTATTTCACTTTACGGCACGAACAGCAAGAAGGGCTTAAGAACAGCTCGTGAACCGCTATACATATAAGGTTTATCCCTTTCTACTCCTCTCTATAACTTTCCTCTTCACTTTTCATATATAATTTATGTTTTTTTAAACAAAAATACCCTTTCCCCACTTCGTTAATTACAAAATGTAAAAATGAACCCCACCCAAGTGTAATCGGACTATGTCAAGCTGTATCTAAGAGAGTGGGAGGGTGGTCATCATTACTAGCATGGGAAAATTGTTTTTGAATTGTTGCAAAACAATTTTCTATCATAGAACTGTGGTTTAGAAAGCACTATCTCTTTGAAACAGACCGCTCCGGTGACCTAGTGGTTAGAGCGTCCGCCCCGGATGCGGGAGGTCGTTGGTTCGAACCCCGGCCGAGTCATACCAATAACTTCTAAAAATGGTTACTTACAGCTGCCTCGGTAGGCGCTCAGCATTAAGAGGTTAGTGTTAGGACTGGTGGCCTGGTATCAGGATAATGTGACTGGGTGTGACATCATTCTATATGTCTGCAGCATCATGCCCCAGTGCTAGAAATCACTTTAAACTGCCACACAGCAGACATCGTAGCGATATGACTGGAAAATTGTTAAAGCTACGTTAAAAAATCTAAATCACACACACACACACACACACACACACACACACACACACCCTGGGAAAAAAGTTAAATGACAGACAGAAACACTGTTTATCGAAGAAGAAACAAAAAAGACCAGATAATTTATACCTTTCTTTTCGCCTAAGTTCACACCAAGAATCCTTGTATCAATTTGATCAAGTGGGGAACAAAATCCTCGTTGACTACACGTTAATTTCGGCCTTTACAAGAGATCTTCCTTCGTTTGATAGCACTAGGTGGAAAGGTTCATCGATTGGCCAGATTTAAAAGGATTATATTGCAGACGTGTGGAAAAATAAACATCGAGATCGAACAATCATTCATCACAAAACTTCCCCTAATTAAAATTTGTTCTGTTAATTTCCAAGTCTGAATTGGAAACTAACGTTGCGCAAACACAGGCATTCTTACTGTTATCAGACGAACAAACGGAAAACTTATGCAATCTATTTTTCAAATCTACTATGACGCAAACTAACCACCCTTACGTTTGTACAGTTACTATACTGATGTGTGCACGCGATTTTCAAAGACAATTACTGAAAGGACTTCAGTTGGTTGGTTTGTTGGATTAACGTCGATTTCGCCCGTTAGGGCATATTCGAGGACTTCAGTCGTTTGAACTCGCGCATTATAGTTTGACTTCCCGAAATATGTACTGTTTAATGAAAGTTTAGCACAGTATCAAGTCTGTTGATTTTTGTACCTAGCAAACTCAGGTCGTAAATATCGTTACATGATCAAGACATCCACAGCTGCGTGAACAGGCACCTGATTTAGGAAACTGATTTACTATCTTTGAAGCAAAGCAAGCGATAAGAAAACAATGATTTATTGAGAAGCTTGCTCTATGGTATTAAGCCACACATATGTTTTACAGATCTGAAAGATCAAAGATAGTCCAAGATTTTAAAGCTTGCAAAGATTGTTTTCTTTCCTTTTTTCACTTAAACGGTTGCCATACAATATTACGAATATACCATTAGAAGTCGTTTTGAAATTTAAATGTAATTTTTAGGTGTACAGATGATAAAATTAGCCGCGATTTTGACTTGTATCAGATAGTTATGGAAACATGATCCGCTCCTGCAAACTTGTTGCGAAGTTCTACTGATTTATTATTGGCACTTTATTTCCTTTTCTGTCCAGCTACTGTCATAATTGACATCTTCAGAAATCATTCGACAATTTGTTTAAAGAACTTAATATAGATATGGATTTATCCTGTGCAGGAATTGTACCATGAGTTTCAAAATATTATGTTGCAACTATCACCCATATCTTGGCAAATTGCATTCAATATCTATCAGTTATGTGATTAATTACGAAGTGTGGATAATTGTGAAAAGTGTAAATAGGTATATTTATTTTGACTGTAGTCTTTACCTGTAAGACACGGAGATATACGGGTGTACATATTTATATTGGTCAGAAAAATTAGAAAACGACTCATTCTAGAGACTTTGTAGTAATTATTTTAAGAGACAATGTGTGAGATTGTATTCCAGGGACCTTTTTGTGGGCAAGCGATCTTAGACGCTCGCCGTTACAGGTCTCTCGCACATTAAACCTCTGTCCTCGTGAGTTGTAGTGTCGACTGGACCAAAGTGGATATATGAAAAAGCTTGCCAGTAGTGTCACGTGGGTGAGGGATTTTCTGGGGTCTTGCCTGGTTCTCCCTCCAGCAAATATAAAGACCACCATGCAAGTACAACATGGCATGTGCTGAACAATGGCGTTAAATCACACAAAACCGTGAGTTAAGCGTGCAAATTGAATGCAACAAAACCTAATATAGCAATATCAAGGCAGATCGCTATTTCATAATGGGAAATCCTTTATTAAAAATCTCCTATGTTTCGTGTCTTTGGTTTGCATGGTAAACCTGAAAAAAGGGTAGGAGAAAGGGTCGAATATATATTGTAGTTGTACTTTCTTTCATAAATACAGACTCTTTTTAAATATGTATGTATTCTTTTTCGGGACTTTGTCATGATCAACACTTGAGATAGATAATGAAAATAATTATTTGTACATACGTTCTTTAAATATTATAATACATTTTGTTTGTTTATAAATGTGAGCCCCAAGAGGCAAACGTTACTTTTTTTGAGCTGAATTCAACCGAAGGCAATTAATCATTTTATAAAAAAAACAACATCTTTCTGTTTGGGTACCTATTGTAGGGGACTATTTTCGTTTGTTTGGGTACCTATTGTAGAAGAATGGCTTTTTGTTTTGTCCAAATCTAATTTGACATTACGGCTGTATTTAACAGGAGAAATTAATGTGCGATGTTAAAAAGGACGTAACGAAAGCATATTAAATCCGGTTGGAATGTGTATTAATCAGACTAAATGGGGTGGTTTGAGGTCTCAGACTAAATAGGGTGTTTGAGGTCTAATGCTAAATGGGGTGTTTTGAGGTCTAAGACTAATAGGGGTGTTTTGAGGTCTAAGACTAAATGGGTGTTTTGAAATCTCGTACTAAAGGGTTGCTTGAAGGCCTCAGACTGAAAGGGGTGTATTGAGGTCCAAGACGGAAGGGGTGTTTGCAGGTCTCAAACCAAGGGGTATTTTGAGGTCTCAGACCAATGGGGTGTTATGAAGTCCCGTGCTAAAAGTGGGTTTTGAAGGCCTCAGACTGAAGAAGTGTATTGAAGTCCCAGACAAAAGGGGTGTTTTGAGGTCTCAAACTAAAGGGGTGTTTTGAAGTCTCAGACAAAAGGGGTGTTATGAAGTCTCGTGCTAAAAGCGGGCTTTGAAGTTTCAGTCTGATGGGGTGATTTAAGTTTTTTTTTTTGAAGTGTCAGACTAAAGGTGTGCTTTGAAATCTTGTTTTGAAGTTTCAGACTGAATGGGTGATCTGAGGTCTCAGACAAAAGGGTTGTTTTGAAGTGTCAGACTAAATGGCGTTTTGAGGTCTTAGACTAAAGGGTTGTTTTGAGATCTCATACTAAAGGGGTTGTAAGGTTGCAAATTTATCTCGATCTATAAAGAGCACATTAATTGAGCAAGAGAACAATTAATTAAATTTATGGAACAGGTGCGTCCTAAATCGCTATACTGCAATTATTTTTAATGTCTGTGTCGTGAGAGGAAGTGATTCTTAATTAAGCCTTTGTTTATTTTACCGTCAGATAGACTGGAAGGGAAAAGGTTAACTTCCATCTTTTTATCGAACATGTCAGAGTTGAAACTGTTCAGGACAGAAGATTTAGGTCGCTTCTCTGTTTATTTTGAAAGGTGAAATAGCTCTACTGATGTATCCACATACCTACTTATCCAAGTATTTACGTATCTACGTACTTACGTATTCAGCTACCCACACAAAGTTTAAGGGCCGAAAGAAACGAGACAATAGAGAGTCTGGAGAAGAAAAAAGTGTAAGGACCAAGAAGAACAGCCACATTGAAGTTGGAGTGAACCGGAAATAAGCAGGTTATGAAGTTGTACAAGGCAGTGATTTCGATTATTCACTCGATTCTATGATGAACCGATTCTATCTTTTACAACAGATCGGCTATTTATATAAGTATGTTTGTGTTTGAAATTCGGTGAATTCTTTTTTTCAAAGGAAACGTGTATCTTCCGAATGCAACATATTATCACCGTTGTTTATGTAATTGATTAAATTGTTGTATGTACGGGGGCTCGTGTCATTCTGTTCTGTATTTCTGCTCAGATCTCTCTTTATTCCATCTATAAATTTCATACTTTATACTGATATTTACTCGATCCGAGAAACAACACCGAAGGCGATCACCTTCTAGATAACGATGACCCAATAAAGCGGACACCTTGCAAGAAGTTACAATCCGCCAATCAACCCCAACCAGCCCTACCCCCCGCCCCCGCAGGGGTGGTTTAACGTCTTAGACTAAAGTGTTGTTTTGTAGTCCCAAACTAAATGGATGTATTAAGGTTTCAGACTAATGTGATGTTTTGAAGTCTCAGACCAAATTTGTCTTTCGAAGCTGCATGTGAAACCTCGTAGCTATGAAAAATTTTAGACCACGGAAAATGTAAGTCAGAACCAGGTTGTTCTTATAGCTGGGCCTTTACGACTATAAGAAACTTAAACCTCGCTAAAATAACCTACCATAGCGTACCAAGTTAAGCTTTAACTACTGAAGTATTTCATTGCTACAGAAACTGATGGGAAGAGAGACTGATGGCGCAGAAGTAATATTAGAGCACACCAGTTGTTATATAATAATCAAAATTAAACCTAACTCCAGTAAATATCCACCCACAATGTCTTGCTTTTGTAATGACAATGCAGTCGAGGATTCAATAGCATTCCCACAGATGTGCAACCCATCCTGCACCGACTGTCAAGAGAAACCCTTATATTACACCTACTCAGTAATGCAGTATGCATATACGGCCTTTTCTTTGCTTGGATTTCAATTGATAGTGCTAGGTGTGAAACTGAGATCTAACCTTGAAGATAAATATAGACTGGTACCGGGGTATCTGCTTGACCTTATCTAACCCATCAAGTGGAAACTGGGAACCCGTCCATCGGAAAAAGCCAATTAACATAACGACAGCGTAAGCTGAATTTGACATCCTAAATAAATATGAAGTGGCTTAAATAACATAGTATTTCATGGCAGGGGAGCAACACATATATACGAAGAAAACAAAGTTAGTCTTATAAATCTATCTTTCAAGATTAAGAAATATATATTGAACTCCAAGCTTTTGTCATTTATTAGGAACAGTGACTGATTGTAATGTTTCTGATATAGATGACTCTCGTTGCCTTTAGGAAATTACTCATGGATTTTGTAAAACAGCAACTGTTGGAGGGGCCCCGAGTGGTCTAAAGTGCTGTCCGTTACGGATCACTGCCATCTCACCTCTGTCTGCGTGTGTTCGAGTCTCGGATTCGGCCAATGTGGGTATGTGAGAAAGCTTGCCAGTAGTTTCGCTAGGGTCGGTGGTTCTTTCCGGGGGTTTCCCGGGTTCTTCCTCCACCATTAATACTGGCCGCCATGTATAGCCTATCGTGTGCTGAAAAATGGCGTTAAGCCCTACAACAACAACAACAACAACAGCAACTGTTGGAATTATCTCGTCTCAATTAAGGAGAGAAATTAAATAGAACAGTATTGGTTTTTGTATGTACCTTAATTTTCTACCATTTTTGCTCTTTGTATCAAGTTGTGTCCAGGAGTGTCTTTGGCAAAGGCTCTCACATGGAAGATTCCTTTTTGTTTGGTTTTAAATAATATCTATTTTTAAAACCTTTAACTTCATTACAAAAATATTTAATTTGCCATGATTTTCTACTTAGGTTTTATTGATTCTTCTTCCTGGAGTTTATTTTAATAGCACGATTTAAATTCGATGTAAAACATATACATTCCATTTCAACAGAACAAAAGAGTTTAACTTCTTAAATACAAATGTTGTTCGTTGTTGTTGTGGAACATAACACCATTTCTTACCTCGACATAGGCAATACACGGAGGCCAGTAAAACTGATGAAGGAAAAACGCTGGAAAACCCCGACAAGTCCACCGACCCACGAGAAGCTACTGGCAAGCTTTCTCACATACCTACATTAGCCGAGTCCGAGATTCGAACCCATGCTGACAAAGGTTAGATGGAAGTGATCTGAAATAGTAATTTCAATAGACCAATCGGCCACTCGAGGCCCCAAAAGAAAATGATATGGAATTTTAAATAGACGGAAAGGAGGGAGGGGGAGGGGGGCTTACATTTACAACTAGAGAAAAGTTCAAATCTGCTGCCTAACTATAGGCACTATACTGTATCACAAAAACCTGCAGCTATTGTCTCCAAAGGCTCAATAGTGTATACACAAATACAAAGGATATAGGCTCGTGTATACACTATTACCTGCAGTTCTTGTTATCCAAAGACTAACATACAATGATCAACAAGACTCAGTTACAAAGGCTATAGGCTCGTGTATACACTACTACCTACAGTTGTTGTTATCCAAAGGCGCTATAGTGTATGAACTATTACATGCAGATGTTACCCAAAGACTCGAGAATACAACGATCAACAAGACTCAGTTACAAAGGCTATATGCTCTATAGTGTACACAATTACCTGCAGCTGTTGTTATCCAAAGCCTCTATAGTGTATACATTTTTACCTGCATTTGTTGTTATCCAAACGTTCAAAATTACAACGATCAATAAAACTCAATTACAAAGGATATAGGCTCGTGTATACACTATTACCTGCAGTTGTTGTTATCCAAACACCCGAAAATATTACGTTCAACAAGACACAATTACAAAGACTATAGGCACTAGAGTGTATATACCATGACCTGCACTTCTTGTTATCCAAAGGCTCGAAAACACAACGGTCACCAAGACTCAATTACAATGGCTATATGTTCGTGAATACAGCATTACCTGCAGTTATTGTTATCCAAAAGGCCCTAAAATACAACGATCAACAACACTCAGTTACAAAGGCGGTAAGTTCTAGAGTGTATACACTATTACCTGCAGTTCTTGTTATCCAAACGCTTGAAAATACAACGATCAAGAAGACTCAGTTACAAAGGATATAGGCTCGTGTATACACTATTGTCTGCAATTGTTGTTATCCAAACGCTCGAAAATACAACGCTCAACTAGTCTCAGTTACAAAGGCTATAGGCTCGTGTATACACTATTACCTGCAGTTGTTGTGATCCAAAGTCTCGAAAATACAACGATCAATTCTCAGTTAAAAGGCGGTGGCTTTCACTATTAGCAAAGAGACAGATACTGCTCCAACATTTTGACACGACTCCATAATCTTTAGCATCACGCTATAATAATTCAGAATTCATATGCTGTGATCATTCCTTGTCAGCAAAAGACTCCAATTATTAGAATAAAGTGTAATTAACAAATATTCTCAAAACGGAACAATACTGAAACATACGGTTAAACAGTATTTACATACACGATAACTTCCTGTTAAAATCGCAAACAAGGGCTAAAAAGTAATCTGTTTTAAGGTTGACAAAAAATTGCTTTTGCTGTATAAGATACTGTCTAACTGAAAAAAGAACTGGCTCGTTGTGAGTCTTGTAGGTGATCTAATCTAAACATGCTTGATATTAAAGTTTTCCGGTACAGTGTATTACTTAATAACCACTTTTCTCCTACCTATTTATTCATTCAACATTTTCTCGACAGAAGCACCCTTGATGCATATTTACCTTGCCCATTATCTATTCCAAATTATTTACAAACGCATTTTATATAAATATCAACTTGAAACTCTGCCATAGTATTTGGTCAGTAATTTAATGTTTTAAATAGCGCGACGTGTATGTATTGCTGATTCAAAATAAATGATCTCAAGAAGAAAAAAATACCCTGCTTTCATGAGTTTTCCTTTGATCTTTGCGTTGAATTATTTATACAGCAGTAATCTAAGGACAACTGATACGCAATCCTTTGTATTAGCTAAAACTTTTGTTAAAAAAATGTCGTCGCGGACAGAGCCTTGCCGAACATAGATGCACTTGTGTCAGCTGCAATATCTGCCCAAATATATGTTCTAGCTGGCAACTGGAAATTTTTTACTTCAAAACATCGCTTGGCCATTAAAGTCAAGTCGAGAAATAACATAAGTTTTGTGGTTGCAGTAATACATATACATTTAACGGGTTTGGAGATTTCCTCTTTAGCTCACCACGTATGTTGTGACGGTCAAGTCCGACAATACTCTGATATTGACTTGGTTTCCATCTGCCGCTATATTGTGCCATGTAAGGAAAGGAGTTCCGAATATAGTTTTAAATGGCGTCTAAGTACATGAGGTTCCTTGATGGACCTGAATGTAAAGATGCTCTGATTGAGCTTTCCTTGCAGTGTCAATAAGTTGTGACATAATATTTGAAAATGTCACGGTAGCAATTCCCTTAGCGTTCACTTACATGTAATGGACATCTGATACCTAAAGCAACACAGAACTCTATCTATATTGTTATTTTGAATTAGGTCTCTTTGGATATCACATATATTCATATTAACAACAATCTGTGGTCATTTGAGTGATCATTCCAGGCAGGAACTGCTTCGGTTTATATACTCTTGGCGGAACAGACCATGCTCATAGATAACCACCATGGACTCCATACATTACAAATCTTAAAAAAAATATAAGTGATAAACAAGACTAGTAAATAAAAGATTTAGATTTCTCTCTTTCTCTCTTTTGAATCAGAACTTGAGCAAAATTTGGACAATCAAATATTAAAGCGGTCTCTACATTTCAAGTGGATGAATCAAGGTTTAATAAAATAATACAGAATAAATAAAAGTTTTAAATGTAGAATATCGTTATAGTGTTAAAGAGACCAACTGTATTCCCATACTCCATTTTAATGACTAAGTTCCCCTACACACAGTGTATCCGTGAAAGATCTGTTAACCTTGTTTGCTTATTTCCGTCGCATGTTGATACTGTAAAGCAAGCTCTGTCTTTACAGCTCTTTTTTTTTACCTTTCTCTGAACGGAACCTGTAATATATATTATCTGACATCGAATATAACATGTAACCTATAATATCAGAGCTTAAACATAACCTGTAACTATAATTTCTGAGCTCGAATGTAACTTGTAACCTATATTATCTGAGCGGAATATAACTTGTAACCTATATTATCTCAGCTTGAATTTAACTTGTAACCTATATTATCTCAGCTTGAATATAACCTGTAACCATATTTTCTGAGCTCGAATATAACCTGTAACCTAAATTATATCAGCTTGAATATAACCTGTAACTATATTATCTGAGTTTCAAGTGGTAAAAAGACGATGTTTGTAAACCTTGCATTACAGAATAGAACACGTGTTATAGTCCACAACTGAAACATACAAACTTCAGAAGGTTTTATGACAGAAAAACATAGTTGCATAAAGGGAGCAACGCGATTTATTTAGCAACAGGCCTATATATGAACCCTGCTTTACCACGTGTAAGGTCTCTAAAAACAAGAATAGGTGTATTTGATGTTTATATCAGTTCATCCACACACACTGACTGAGGTTCATAAAAACACTTTATAATAACAACAAAGCCAGTTCTCTTGTTTGCTCTGCAATCGCGGGCCCTCTTTAATTACATGCAGCTCTCCAACGAATTAGCTCTATTATGCTTATCCGTCAAAAATGGATAACATTTTCTGACGATATCAGTAAAAGACAGGGTAGAGGGAACATATTTTTTTTAATAAACATATTAAATCAAACGACTGAGACGAAAAGTGCTGACTACGCGAGCAGTACTGCTGAGATTACGCAATATATAAAATAACTGAAGAACCAGGTAGACGTGTAGTAGAGCAATAAAGCCAGATACTGAGCTGATGTGCAATTGAGAAGAGTGGGCTAAGGACAGTAAAGATACTATGCATGATCGTGTTTTTTAGTGTACAACGCAGGTGAAGACTATTATCCTACTATTCTGTACATTTTATCACGTGACTGGTGTATTTGAACAAATCAGAAAGACCTCCCAAATTTTCATCATCACTCTGAGAATTCTTGAACATAATAAGCAAAAACATTAATTGCAACTCATTTGCGTCCTAATACAAGTAGCGGTTGAAGTCATTCTACCGCAAACATGACATTTTGCACTAACTGACATATCGATGGGTACAGCTTCTGTGATCCAATTTCGAGTTCCAAAAAGATATGTTCAATTGTGATTTTCTTTTTTCTTTTCTTCTTTCTTCATATTTTCTTACTATTCATCAAATGAAATGAAATTCCAAATCGAATTTGAATCGACAACTATATGATTACTTTTGACTGTCTCGTTTGATCTGATGGATATGAGTTGACTTTATCCTTTTACCTGTTCCCATTTGTACCGTTGCGAAAGCTGTACGCTATACACAATTCGTTGAATGTCTTTACCATAGCGGTTTTAACAGTTGTCCTTTGGACGCCTATATGCGTTTAAACGTCATTTAAAGATTACACTTAAATGAAATCTGCACCAGTATTGACAATACACCATCATGACTTCGTCCCTCTATACTGGTTCAGAACTGTGTGACAGACTTTCTTTCATTATGCATTGGTGTGGATAGGACAATTCTGCCCCATGATCATAATATTTCGCCAGGGCATCGTATCTGAAGGCAACGTCTGACCCTCAGGCATAATTTTCTTATCTAACACCAGTGCATGTAAATTCTAGCCATTCTACAGAACATGAGAAGGTCATGGAACGATGAATAACCGTCACCTACAATCATCTATGAAAAGGAAATTTTTAAACGTTTGCCATCTCTCATCACGATTTGACAAAATACAATTCAAAACGATCAAAATAGAAGAGCACACATTCTTGTGAAATATCTCATTTTCACAAATATGGTATATCCTCGATGCTTGGGACCATTAGATATTACAATCACAGTCACTTACAACACACACACTCTTATCATATATATATATATATATATATATATATATATATATATATATATATATATATATATATATATATATATATATATATATACAACACACACACACTCTTATCAAAAAAAAAAAATATATATATATATATATATATATATATATATATATATATATATATATATATATATATATATATATATATATATATATATGATCTTTAAAACAGTAAATGCAGCGTGTAACATTTTCACAAAATATATTATTAAAGAAAAGGACCAGACTAAAGAGTTATTTAGTGAATCGTATCTGTAAATGATGTAACTGACATTAGCATCTTAGCAAAGTGTATGTCGGGATCTTAAATTTATTTCTTGCAAACTGGCTCAAGTGTGACTACCGCGGATAAAATTATTCTTAGAGGGCATGGTAATATCATCTATTCTTCCCTCTGATCGCACTAAATCATTTAGGAACTAGCGAAGCAATAATGTGGCATGATATAGTACACCATTTAAAAATCGTTCCACCGACTTGCTTTGAATATCTTTGTCGCATTATGCATACGTTTTGTATTGTCTGAAAACACAAATACTTCTACATGAACAGTCTTTTTAAATAAATCATTTCTAAACTTTATGTCGTTTTACCTCGGCACACGCAGGTCTATTGGATCAAGGCCTCGGTGTCACAAAACCCTTGCGATTGAGTTAGATTTTGTTTCAGCCAATCATAATTTGCGTTACTTTTGAAAGCTCTTTTTCGGACTTGCTGATCATTGAAAAACAATATCAGGCTTTGAATCGGATGAAGACGTAAAGGCTTACATCTTGAGCAAAGTAATCGCCCTTGATGCAGATTTAACATCACATGTAAATAAATGAAAGAAGTGTATTGAACAAAATGTTATATGCGTTTAATGGATCTATCGTAAGGACATTCCCATGGTGTGTGCAGTATACTAAAGAAGAAATCATAATGATGTGCAAGTAACTCTTCATTCTATTTGTCGTTATTGTTCCATTTTGAAATAATTAATATTAAGAAATTTACCAAAGCTTAATTTGTACTTTCCTTGTATCTAACTGATTCACGAAAAGCTTAAAGTCTTAGCAGCACGGAAGGCGAACAGACCACTTGGTTGAAATATAATATGCTTCAAACAAAACATCATAAGAAAAAAAAATAAGGTCACAAGCATCTTAGGGGTTATTTTGTTTTTTTCTTCGTATGTATTTTGTTTATATATATGAGGTCGCGCCTTCCCTGCTGCTATTAATTAAAAAAAATTATTGTTATAATAAAATGGTACATCCGGAATCTTATACTGCAAGAATAGCTCGAGAGCGATTAGAAGCAATTAAGAAATTTATTCCTGTTAGAGATTCATTTAGAAAAAAAAAACTACAAGCGCAACAGGAAGCACAAGTTGAGTACGAAGAAGATACTAAAAAACTATTTAAACCCGTGACTGCAGCTACTGAGAAAGTTACAACCGTCATCAAGGAATATCTTCTTCCAGTATCAAAACAAACCGCAGCGCGGACTGAAAAAATAGCAGGAAGAACTAAAAGAAATAAAAAAGATTTTACGAGATCTACCAACTGATATAGATGTAGCTCAACCTACACCTCAACCTCCACGTTCTGTCACTGACTCTGTTGATGATGAACATGTTACTTTTAAGAAAAATTTACTGATGAAGATATACAGGCAATAAAAAATAAATTTGAATTAAAAACTTATGGCGATATAATTAATTTTGGTGTGTTTGTTACTTCAAGTTTTCCATACAGACATAATTATTTAAAACCTAAATATATTAAAAATGTTAATCGTAAGACATGGATTGATTGGGTGTATAAAATAAACCGAGGTATTGACCGGATAACTAAAGATAATATTTATGATACTTTTAATGAAGGAGTATTATCACAAGAAGAACGAAAAACAAGAAAAAAAAAAGAAAAAGGACAAGTTGGAAAAAATTAAACAGAAAAGAAGAAAAATGGCACAAGAAGAGGAGGAAATGACACCAGGAATAAGTAAATTAATACCAAAAAGTAAGGAGGAACTGAAAAGTGGACTAGAAAAGCAAGAACCTTCATATCAACTTCCTCCACCTTTGCAAACACAACAACCTCATCCACAGCAACAAACTGCTCGACCACAATCTCCAGGAGATGATGCACCAGTTGCTACTGGTAGTGGTTTGGGAAATAATTTTGTTTGTCCTGATAATATCCTCAATGACGTGTCACGGTTAGAAGTTCTCATAAGGGGAAAACGTGCCGGAAATAACTCACCAGAAATAATTAATGAAGCAGCTGATATTTGTCGGCGATTATTTCAAGGTGGTTTTATGGATATCAGCGTTTACCGAGAACTTATCGATGAACTTGTTGATGCTTACAGTGACTAGTTGTTACCATGATTAGATAAATGATATTTAAATAAAAATGATCATGTACAATAGATATTATAGACCGTACAGGTCAGAACAATAACCTCACGATTACCAATCTACAGAGCAACCTATGGAGATGGACATGGTGATGTTCTTCAGGGACTATTTAGAAGATTAGCTCAAAAAAGTAGCACCTATTGCAAAACAATTCTTTATGAAATCTATTTATGTCGTTTGTGAAAAAGCTCCTGGTGCAATTGTCAATGTTGCTGGTAAGGCGTTCTCGGCGATCAAAGATAGAATAGCACGATTAATGCAACGAAAATCACAACCACCAGTAAAATTACCAGGCACTACAGATATGCCTGCAAACGTCAGTAAAATAATAAATCAAGCCGCAAATAAAAAACTAGCAGCCTGATGGATCAAGAATCTTATGAAGTACAAAGAAATATTACTGCAAATTTGATAGCAGGAAGTGGACTTCGTGTTCGTCGATAATTGATTTAAATCGAAGATATATAATAAAATGTTTAAACGTATATCAACTCAGCATTTAAGATGGATGAACCGGTCCTCAAAGATGAATCAGTACGTGATTATCAATTTTATTCCTATGATGCAAGATAACCAAATCAGCAGGGGCGTATCGATCTTCAAGTTCAGGATACAAGTAGATAGTTCTTACCCGCTGAGGCATTTATTGAAGTAGAAGGTGAACTTGTAAAGCGGATAATACTGCATGCGATGCCAATGCACGAGTTGGTTTTGTCAACAACGGGATCATGGCATTATTTGATAGCTCCACATACATGATTAATGGAAGAAATATCGAATCGATTCAGAAGGATGTCGATGTTGCTACAACAATAATTGGTCTAGCAAGATATTCTGATGATTATACAAGATCAGCTGGACAATCAATGATGTTTGCTAAAGATATTACCAACCACGCTGATCATGTTCAATATATTAAAGAACGGACCCCACAGATTACTGCATCTGATCCACAACCAGATGATTCTGAACACGCAGCCAGACCAGGTGCTGCATTTGATATTATAAAAGGTATTAATGGAAATTACAACTTAGGATTTGCAACACGCCGAGCAATGTTGTCAGAAGGTAGAAACAATTTTTCGTGTGCGATTCCGCTGTCTCATATCTTCGGATTTTACAGAGATGTTAGAAAAGTCATCTATGGAGTTAGACACACAGTTGTACTCGTAAGAAAAGGTGATGATAATGATGCGATCTGGCGAGGGGATGGTGTTGCTGATGCTGATATGGTAAAAATAACAAAACTATCACTGTGGATGCCTGTAATAATTCCATCGGTCACAAAAGAACAAATATTATTGTCTTTTATGGATCAAGGCGGTAAATCATTGCTATCATGGTTAACAGTAACCACAGATGCTGTTCAAAGTACCGTTAGAGGTATATTTACATGGCATATAGCATCACAGCAAGGTGTTTCTGCGCCACGACATATTTTTATTACGCTGCAAAATAATAATCGGTTGAATAGTCAGGAACGTTCACATATGATATTTGACAATTTCGGTGTTAGCGAGGTTTCGTTGAGGATAAACGGACAACAAGAACCATCCGAAGATATATTGTTAGGTTATACCATGAATCATGTGGCACGTGCATATCATCGTTTGATGACATTTATGGGACGTGATCAAAACATAGACACAGGGCTGCAAATATCACAGTTAGATTTTTCAAAACTGTATCCGATTTATTACTTTTCGCTGGAGCATCTTGATTTATCCAAACAATCTGTCGTTAATATACACTTCCGAGCTCGTGTCAAAAACCCACCAGAACTAGCGGCTGGTCCAATAGTTGTTTATGGTCCTTACAGAGTAATCGCGGTTATACTCAGTGACAAAGTCATGTTACTTGAAGGTGGTAGTGGTCGAATGAGAATGGTTGATGCACCAGTAGAAAATCTTTAATAGTGTTATTTAGAAACACAAGTATTTATCATAAAATGTCATACAGTCATGTTAACGTAACTCTGACTCCCGGTCAGGTGAAAAAATTACAATCAAATTCAACAAAAAACTGTGGAATAAAAATAACGTTAAACCAAGATCAGATTTCTAGTGGTGGTCCAAATAAACTGTCACTAACCAAAAATCAGATTAAACCCTTCAATAAAGCACTGAAATCAAAAACTGTAGTTCAACTTGTTCTTTTTCCGAGTGCCATTAAAGATATGGTTCAAACAGGTGGTATCTTCCCACTTCTTGCGTTAGGTGCTGCTGGAACAGCTGCTAGAATGGCTCTAAAGAAAGCAACAGGAAAAGGATATAAAAAAAGGGATCTGGTCTAAGATTACCGGGATCTCGTTGGGGAAGAGGTCTGAGGCTTCCAGGATCACCTCGTTAGACGCTCCAGCATCAAATTTTGATTTACTTGATGCTGATAAACAACTAAATATAAAAACTTCAGAGGTGTTTTTATGCGAGATCAATTACCACAACGACCAAATGGTGTTGAAACAGGTATTATTAAGCTCGCCTCGAATTCAGCACCCGGTACTCATAGGGTATCATACGCGGTTGATCCACGTGGAATCGTTTATTTTGATTCATACGGGTTAGCTCCACCGCGTGAGTTTATCAAGTATGTCGCACCACTTCACACGCTAGTTTGGTATTCAACGCTACCCACACAAACAATGACAGATCCGCCAATATGTTGTCGTGAAGCAATTAACGTACTCGATGCTATATCAAAATCATCCAAACCGCCACATAAAGTCGTCCATGATTGTACAAGCAACCGATTCGTTTTAAACAGATCTTAGATCTTATAAAACGGTTGATAATTACGGAAGATCTTCTTCTACCGGCGTTATAAAAAGAAAGATGACATCGATCTGTCGAAGTACGCGACTAAAGATGAACTCACTGATATTATGAACCTGGCTGGAGTTGACCCAGATGAGTTTTTTTTTTCTTCAGGATCGATATGGTCAAGTAAAACTAACAATATCAGGTGGAATGATATAGCTCGACGAGTCCTCGGTGCGGTCACGGATAACATCCCAGTGTTTACTGACAGCGGAAAAATCAGGGATTCAAGTATATCGTTTGCAACTATCAGAGATAAAATTACAAGAAGCGTTGCTAATCGCTTAAAAAATACCGGTGACACAATGACAGGTGAACTCAGCATGAACGGGAATAAAATAGTGGTTTTAAGAGATCCAACATCCGACGAAGACGCAGCAACAAAAAATATGTAGGCGTTAATTACAGCACCGTTGACGGTAAATTATCCACGTTCCGGGCCGAGTATGACGTTCACGTAAGCGCGTTTACAAATCTCCGTAGAATTTAAAAAAAAAATAATGAAACCGCAGAAGAATTCTTTGGTATTCCGCTCACCGTCGACACAAAACTTTCTGATATCAAAACTAACATCGACACAACCAAAAAACATTAGAAGATATCAAAACTAACATTAACACGATTAACAAAACACCCAAAGACATCGTAATTGGAATTCCTGAGATCGTTAGCAAAATTAGTTTGATTAAAATTCCATCCGGAGTAACTACCGGGCATATTACCAACATACCACACGGTATCATCTGGGTTCGCAACATGGTCGCAGCAAAATAAAACTCTCAAATATACAGCAACAGTCACTGGCGTGTACAGGCTGTCTGTGTTCAGTGCTGAAAACTTTGAGATATTTACAAAGTATCTATGGCGACATTCCACCGATAGGTTTTCCAGGGTTGTAACTATCATATTAAATAGCGGAACCGAAGAAGAATTTCTGCTGGAAGCAGATAATAAGACATTAAACGCAATATCTTACTGGTAGTGTTTGGAATTTGTAGCTGAAACACGTCAAATATTTACTGCATAAAATAATAATGTGTACCCCAATCGACGTTCCAAATGATGTTGCATCGCAACATTACAGGTACAATCAAGCACGTGAATGGCAAACATCGCTGAAAAATATCATCGAACAATACACGATAAAAATAAAGAAATATCGACGACGACTAGTTATCGTTGACGTAATTGTTTATTCAGCATCCGCTGTTGTTGCTGGAACCGGCGTGTTATTATCAGCAATGACAATGATGACACCAATAACCGTGACAATCTGTATTTCAGCTACAACAACGATTGCAGGTGTTCTTAATATTATTGCCAAAAAATATGTACTTGCACGAATGAAAATTATCCAATTACATACGGCGACAACAGCATATTCCAAGTTATCTTCGTTGTTATCAGCAAGTCTCAACGATGGAATTTTATCTGATTTCGAGTTTTCAGAGATGATTAAAATATACAACTACCCTGGTATTAAAGATACGAGTATTAATAATGACATCAGTAGAGCTACTCCAGCAGATCGTGACAAACACAACCCCGCACAAGACCACGATGATCTCAGTAAACTCGAATAATCCCGAATTTAACATCAATTTTCCAACTGCGATTCCAGTAAAAGAAATCGCACTAGCACAATTACGAGTATATCATAGTTGGCCAAATATCAGATCGAAATCATTTATTGATACACCAGCAAATAATTCGCTTGTATTTGCTAATAAAAACAAACCCGATGGAACTCCCGATTGGCAGATTCTTGGAATAACTACTGGTAGTTATGAGCTTGAAGAGATTAATGAAGAATTTGCACGTAGAATAAAATCAATAACCGGAAGAGAGTCTAAAATAGCAATAACAGTCCATGAACCAACACTGTCTTCTGCAATCGAAATAAACTCTCCTGATTATGCCGTAGATATTTATCAGAGTTCGATCAGAACGGTGTTAGGATGGCTTGAAATTGCTTCACATGCACCATCGATACCACCAAAGCCAAAAAAAGTCTGATTATGTCACGGACAAACAATCATACCTCAAAGTTGAACCATCGTACAAAAAACAATTACTTGATATAAAAAGCGCAACGTTGGGTAGTGAATTTTTCTTTTTCAGCAAGGACAATATTATGTGGGTTTTTAATACTAAACAACTTCCCGAAGGAGGAAAGATAAAAGAAGGTAAATATATTCAACTAAGTCAAATTATTGAATATTTTAAAGAAATTAATCAAAAACATAAAATACATCTACAGCTACTACGGCAAAGTTTCCAACAACATATTTTTGATTTGTCATCACCACGCAGCAAAATCATTAAACACATAGAAATACTAAATCATCTCGTATCCGACATGGAATATATTAACCAGCGATTAATTCAGGCAATAAATATTGAAAAGTCAGACTACAAACAACAGTTTTTAAACGCGTATTCGTTGACAGAAGCTACACTGGTAAATTTTAAATTTCCCGAGTATAACGCAGTCGAACTAAAAAATCCACCACCAAAATCATCGATGAAAACTTTACTGATATACTTACACGATACAAAGAAACACTACCACCGGCAACTGTTTTTAGATATAATAATGATCCATACGGAGGCGGACGACACGTATCTCCGGGAGTAGTTAATAAAACATCAACAATTGCGGTTAATCTCGTTTGTGACGTAGTCGAGGGTAGCTAGCAAATAGACCTTGGAAAGTCGAATCAGGCTCAGCAGGGATATATCTTATACACGTTCACTCCACAAGTTCCCCCTGGGGATTTGATCGTGCAAGAACCAACTAATCCTGTTTATCTACGGTGTCATAATAGTGTATTATCACGAATAAATTTCAAACTCACTGACCACCTCGGACACTTAATTGACCTGCGTGGGGAAGAATTAATTGTGAATCTGTATGTAAAATCGTAGATTTTTATCGCAATGATTTTTATCCTAAGAATTTTTATCGTAATGATCTTTGATCAGAAATATTTTATTTTATCAGAAATATTTTATTTTATCAGAAATAATTTATTTAATCAGAAATATTTTATTATTATTCTGAAATATTTTATTTATTCTGAAATATTTTATTTTTTATGAAATTGAAGGGGTGGTTGTTGCTTAAATCGTGTAAATCGAACAGGTAGTTAATTCTGATGGGGTGGTTGATACTTAAAATCGTGTAAATCGATGAGTTTGTTTATTCTGATATGTAGTTAGGTACTCAAAATCATGTAAATCGATCAGTTTTGCAAAAAATACTACAAAAAGTATCTTATTATTATACTGAAATATTTTTTTTATTATTCTGAAATATCTGAAATTGATGGGGTGCTTGGTACTCAAAATTAACAAAATCAATAAATTTTGTGATTCTCATGGGGTGATTGGTACTTAAAATTATGCAAATCGATCAGTTTGCTAATTCTGATATGTAGTTAGGTACTCAAAATTATGCAAATCGATCATATTTTATGATAAAAAATATTTCAGAATAAAAATAAAAAATTCAGAATGAAAAAAATTTCAGAATAAAAAAAATATTTCAGAATAATAAAATATTACACGTGCTCATGCTCGGTCGTTTCATCAGTAACGAAGTTACTCGCTGACATAATTTTTCTTAATTGTCTTACACGAGCATTGTTTTCTTTGCCTCGTATTCACGAGATAACTCTAATCTAATTTTTCTACTGCGGCAGAGAGAGTGACGAATTCCTTGACCTGATCATCTTTTGCTGCAGCAAGCGACTGGAAAATCGCCGTCTGAATTCGTTTTATAAACTTGTATTCAGACGGCAGTGTATAACCACCATCAATTTTACGTTCTTCTAAAAATTCAAAATCAGAATAATCTTTTCAGGATTCAGTTCATCAGATATATTAATACTGTCTTTTTCTAATTTTTTAATAGCAACAATTACATCGTTGATATTTTTGTGATTCATTATTTAGAATATATATATATATATATATATATATATATATATATATATATATATATATATATATATATATATATATATATATATATATATATATATATATATATATATACAAAATAAGTTTTTAACAATCTGAATTGTTCGATATATGGTTTCTTCAGCAATAAAAAAAATCCCCATAAATTCCTAGCCTGCCACCGCATTCTAGCAAGTTCAGAGGATACACATAAGGACAATACAACCCTCATATAAACTCCTAGATTGCCACCGCATTCTAGCGTCACAAAATCTTAATTAAGGACGGCACAACACGTTTTATTTATAATATTTACAGCATTGTATCTACAATATGGACGGCACAACACGTAGCATTTATAATATTTACAATAAAGACGGCACAACATATACGGGGGCTTTCTCTACACTCAACATATTTTGACACAGATCGCCAGTAATCAGCCCGTGGGTGATATAAAACATGTATCCACCACTTGGAGACGTGGTGGGAGGGTGTTTTTTTCTGTTGAATTTCAAGGCTTTAGCGGAGCCCCCGATTAATTTTAAAAGTCACAAATAAGCGTAACCACCGACAGTTGTCAGTCATGGGACTCAATCGCCAGACCTCGAGTTTCATAGTTCGGCGCTCTAGCAGTGAGTTACTGAAGCATCTGATATATATACATTTCAGAAATTATTATATAGTTACCTATAGTTACGGTTTCTGAATAGATCGTAAGCTATATATATTTCTGCATTAAAACAGCGGTTCCTGAGTAGATTGTAAAATATCTGCATTAAAACAACGGTTTCTGAGTAAATTGTAAAATATCTGCATTAAGACAGCGGTTTCTGAATAGATCGTAAAATATCTGCTCTAAAACAACGTGTTCTAAACCGATCTAAAAATAACTTGCTATATTGTACAATGAAACCACGTTTATTTTTCTATTTTGTAAACTAGAAACCATAAAAATCCTTCTACGAGTATAATTATGTTATTAATTATGATGTAGATGGTTAATTAACTAATTACTATCATAAAAATCACACTATACGGAGAAATATGTTTACAGAATTACCTCCCTTTGCTCAAGTCGAAAAAATTATTAGTATGTGAGTACAATACAGACCCAAGAAAATAGCAAAAATAAAAATAAATAGTTAATAAATATAATTCGAGGTAATTGCGTGCTAAAGATGATAATTTATCTCTATTATTGATATTGGAAGATGATTCTTTGTTTACATTTTTTTGAGAATGTAGATTTGTCCCTGACTTATCACCAGGAATAAATTTAAATTTCTTTGCACCACACCGCGCACACTTACCCGTAACCGCTGATCTGTTAATTTTTTGTGGTAATAGTTGTTAGTGTATCCGTCGGTGTACGCGTCCTACATTTCACACAATATAAATCCATAATTATTTTACACAGCATGGATATAATTGATTTCTCAGCGACTCGAAAACGAGAACCAGTCAAGCATCATCCTGCGTTACCGAATTCCATCAGAATGATAATAATAGGACCATCTGGAAGCGGAAAGACACAGTTGTTGCTTAATCTTATAGTGAGATGGTTAAAATGGGATAAGTTGTATTTGATATCACCATCAATTGATGATCAACGATGTTATGATGTACTTAAAGATTATAATGAAAACGCAAGATTATTAGATAAAGATGTTATCGAGTTTATAACCGATATTGATGAAGCACCGTCCGTAGATTCCATAGACGGATTTATTAATAATTTAGTTGTATACGAGGATGTGATGCTGGACAAACAATCAAATCCTGCAGGATTTTTTTCACGTGGTAGACATAAAAACACTGATGTGATTTATGTTACTCAGCGATATACACAAATACCAAAAGTGTTCAGAGACAACTGTAATATTTTAGTTGTGTCTAATGGAGTTGATACACATACGTTGCGAAATATTCATCAAACTTGGTCTGGCGGTGACATGGATATAAATAAATTTAAAAACTTTTTTTCACCAGCGCAAGCTACTCCACATGGATTTATAACAATAAACTTACATGATCCTCGAACACGATATCGTGTAGGTCTCGATAAAATATTTGGATAAATTAACAGCAGCAGGGAAGGCGCGACCTTGTGTATATATAAACAAAATACATACGAAGAAAAAAACAAAATAACCCCTAAGATGTTTGTGACTTTATTTTTTTTTTGTATGATGTTTTGTTTTAAGCAAATTATATTTCAACCAAGTGGTCTGTTCGCCTTCCCTGCTGCTGTCTTTTCACAGTGAAAAAAAAAATGTCTTCTTTTCCAACCGTGTTAATTCCATACATGAAGATTAAAAGGAAATTAAACACTCTCCAGTTGTAAGAAGCGAGTTTCTTAGGGATTTTATAGTTCATCAGTTTGTGTCCGTGCCGATCTGGTGCGAAAAACAAGACAAGTCAATGAATTAAAGCAAAATTGCGCCTAATGGCGACTAACCACTTCTTTCATCTACGCTAAGTAATAACGCGATGGGAGATGATTTTCTGGAAGGTCTAAACATATCTTCACATCACTCACCAAACATTCTAAGAAATGTATTTTCATCATACGCCTACCCCCACCCCTCGACTTCAGCAAATATTGCCAGATCGATATGTAAATAGAAGCTTCATAGCATAGCCTGTGCCCAGAGTGTACGAGCAGTTCAAGGCGCTCGATTTTACAGATCACATATATTTCACCTCTTTAAGCGTGGGTTCGAGTCATGGGCCCGGCCAAAGTGGGTAGGTGAGAAGCTTTTGAGTAGTTACCCAGTGTACTTCCTTCACTCAGTTCACTGGCCGCCATGCATATCCAATCATGTGCCAAAAATGGCGTTAATCCCTTAATTTTCAACCAAACCAACATTGCTGAGCTACAATCAAAATTGTCTCCCATCATAGTTGTAAACTGTAATATCGTTTAGGATATGTTTTCTGGCATTTTTAGAATTCTAAGCAACATTTCAAAATACTTTAATATTAAATATTCTCCATTTCAAAATACTTTAATATTAAATACCCTAAGTGGTTAGAGTGCCCACTTCGGATGCGGGAGGTGGCGGATTCGAATCCTGGTTAAGTCATATCAAAGACGTATGAAAATGGTACAAACTCTCCCTCGCTATGCGCTCAACATGAAGAGGTTAATTTAGGACTGGTCGTTCTGGTGTCAGGATAAGGTGACTGGGTAGGGCATGATGCTACACGTCTGCGGCATGATGCCACAGTGCTAGACATCACTAGTAAACTGCCACACTGCAGACATCATAAGGATATGACTGAAATGTTTTAAAAATACGTTAAAACTCTCTCTCTCTCTCTCTCTCTCTCTCTCTCTCTCTCTCACACACACACACACACACACACACACACACACACACATTCTTCCAAAGTCATTATATGCATTTAGAATAGACTTAGCTATACCAAGAACGTGTTTACAAAATGACAAATAAACTTTTTCAATAGTATTGTTATCACAAGGTGAGCTATCGTCGAGTCAAACAAACGAGCAATACAGTTACAAGTATTTTGCAAAATATTGAAAGACCTTGCTTCAAAATATACAGTGTCATCAATGCTTGCACAGGTAAAGTCTTCTTCCCACAATTACCGGGAGGTTTTTTTAAAGAAAATATGCATCCTTGATGCTTGTAAAAATGACTAAATCTTTACCTCTGTAGGGCCAATTAAGTCGTCTGCATACAACAGTAAAAATAACACGATGGTTTCAACCGAAACACACCTGTTTCCTTCAGCTGTAGCTGGGTTGTAACAAATTATACCGTATCCCTATTGCAGGACCCCTGATTAAAGTCATAATAGATAGGTCAGTAATTTTCGGTATCGCGTTTCGCCTTTAAAACAACATTATATTAAGATCAGATTTATAAGTGTCTTTTTAGACAAGGCAATTGTTGTTTTTTTTATAAATTATTCTAACCTCACATAAACCTGCTGCTTTGATATAATGTACTGTGACATTTACGTTCTGTGCATAAATGTAAAGTCAAAGGTTTTGTCCTCGTCGCATATTAACATTAATTTGAAACGGTTAGCATATGTCGGGTAATCTGTAGATAGGCTCAATTACCTCGTTATTTTACTTATAATTAGGCGTGAAGTGAACTCTTACATTATTAAATTTTATGTCGAACGATAACAGTTATTATGTACCTGACAATTTTCTACGCACCCCCCCCCCCTCCGACCCCCCTCCCGAACTTTACCGTTAATTTTTTTGCGACCTGAAAAATGGTACAATCGTTTTCCGAGTCCTTATTGCCATGCTCAATAAGGCTGGAGTTACTTTATCCTCGAGGTTTCCTGGTTACAACAGCAGCGCCCCTAGCGATGGAATGCCAAAACTAGAAATATTAAAAATATCTTAATGGCCCAAGCCATGATTTTGTCAGTACAACAAAAACTTCTTTTTGGAAGCAGACGATAGAGCCATGAAGTCCGTCTGAAACAAGATCACATTCGGAAATTGCGTACCAAACATTACTGTACCTTATATCGCATTTTCCGAATTTCCTAATTGGTAACGATGAAGAGTTTCCTGGATAATGAGCTAGAAATTGTAAATATTATAATGTCTTTATCTCAGAATTGGTAGATATATACCAAAATATGATTATCACAGTAATACGATAAGTGTATTAGCTACTTTTCTCAAACAAGTATACAATATACATGTATGATACAACCTTTTCTATTCCCAGAGAAGCAAAAATATTTATGTTTGCAGCCGGCGGCGGATGAGTGTCAGAAAGCTGGCTAGTGTGAAACTAAGTATTTTTTCTTGCGAGAGCGAAAACGACAGCTATAGCTGTTTCAGGTTTTTTTTATATTAGAGGACGTTAGTGCGCCCAGTTTATAATTTATTATATTGTATGTTTGTTTTGTTTGTTTCTTTTTTTCATACGGGCATTTTGACGCTGAATTTTATTTCCTGACGTAAAAGAGCACTTTACTGTCTTTCTTACCTTCATACATGAAAATTTACCATAAAAGCAGAATGGTTTACTGTCTTTCTTACTTTCATATATGAAAATTTACCATAAAAGCAGAATGGTTTACTGTCTTTCTTACCTTCATACATGAAATTTTACCATAAAAGCAGAATGGTTTACTTTCTTACCTTCATACATGAAACTTTACCATAAAAGCAGAATGGTTTATCAGGCACGTACGATGTAAATGGAATGGTTCGCACGATAATATTGGACTGTCTTTCAGAACGTGAAACGACATACAAATTGTGTTATAATAGGAGGATGGTGTACTCATATCAAATTATGCTGAAAAATGAAACAGGCATAACTAATCACATTTGGGCAAATGTTCTCATATACCGGTATATATTAGTATCGTTAAAGAAAATGTACCAAAGTTAACAGACTTCGGCATTCATCTGCCACAATCTCCCTTCTACTACTGAATATGCGCCGACCAAAGTCTCAAAATTTAACCGCATGGTTATGCATGGATAGACCTTAATAGGGGAAAAGGCATCACATTAAGTAAAGCATGACATAGATTTGTTTCTGAGCAACAGTTTCAATATGAGCTGCCAACTATCTGAGATATTGTCGAAAATTTGTCTCCAGTTCACTAGTCGACTGGCCTCGAAACTACTACTTAACACCGATTATTCTGGTAGTAAGACTTCCACCAATGTCCCTTACATAAATATCAGGGTCGACGTCTTACACTGTAATCCTATCCTTGAGTAGGTCCCAGCATTTCTCAAGAAAGCGAATACCTGTGCGATGTTTGTGGCAGTTTAGTTTTTGCAGTCGGGCTATTTGACATGAGACTTTGTCCTATAGACACCTTAATGTTTCAATAGTGCCAAAAAAAAAGAAAATAACGTTGTTGGGTCAAAGACTATTTTTTTTGGTTCAACCTTCATACCGCATACATTCGTGGGAGGATCTTATGTTGTGACACAAAACATAAATCTAAAGGCATACCGTAGTTCTCGGTATTTTATAATTTTGTAAACGTGTGTGTGTGTGTGTGTGTGTGTGATATGGATTTTGAATGTAACTTAAGTAGCAAGTTTCCCGTCATATCGCTACGATGTCTGCTATATGGCAGTTTAATGTGATGTCTAGCACAAGGGCGTCATGCCCATGACAAGTATTATCATGTCCCACCCAGTCAGATTATTCTGACGCCAGGCCGACCGGTCCTCTTAATGCTGAGCGCTAATCGAGGCAGCTGCTAGTACCATTTTTGGTTTGACTCGGCCGTGGCTCGAACCCGCACCCTCCCGCATCCGACCATTTAGGCCACCGGCGAGGTAAACATGTTTCTATGACGATGATCCATACGAAACCAGGCGGAGGAGGATCTATGAGAATTTTCTTTAAGAAAACATAATGAAAAGAATGTACTTCTCTAAAATGATTTTTAAATATACGTTTAATAGGACATATTATTTACTTCAAAAACATAGGACATTTGACTTTGATAAGAAAACAGTTAATATACTAGTTTTAATTTTTGATGAGGAGTATAACGGATTATCGCCGGTGTCTTGTGACGATGAGTCCATCCTCGAAAAGCAGGTACTATTGTGCATGATGTTTGCATCCTTAAATTGACATTATTCTCTCGTTTACATTCAGCACACACACATTATAGCCAGACCACAGATCTTTGCTAATAAATTTACTTTAGTTCTGTTGCACTAAACAAAGTACTTGCAAAATATACGAACAGCACATGTTCGTACAAGTAACAAATATCTAGTGAATCCTTAATAGCTTCTTTAACTTATTGATGTATGCAGTCTAACCCAACTGCATTCTGGCCATGGGAATCATTAAAATCGAATGGCCTGACCGAGGAGTGACTGACAACTAAAGCGTGGTAGACGAATGATTAAAAAAGATAGGCTTGGCCGGGTAATCATTTTTTTTCATAAAAAGGCCTGGTCAAAAATTGTTGGGAAACCAGCGCCTGGCCGGTATAATGATTGCAGTCTAAGGCCTGGCCGGGAGAATAATTGCAGACTAAGGCCTGGCCGGGGGAATGATTGAAAGGGATGTGTGGTATTTCTTTCTACATTTTCGACTTAGAATCTCCAATCAGTCTGTTTGTTACCAACATAACTAGTGCGTCAATAATACTTAGTGGAATGTAGCAATCTAATGTCGTCATTGTTGCATATGATTGTCTTTATGTAGCTGCTAAAGTATGCGTTCCTTACAGAAATAAAGAGGAAGTAATGCGATAAAACTGAGGGAACAAAATAAACCAAACCAATGCAACCACTGGGAACAAGGGTTTCGTCTTATATACAAAGTTTACGTTGTCTAAAGCATGGGCCTGCAACATGTTGCCAGGAATCAACTGAATATACGTTGTCTACAGCATCGGCCTGAAACAGGTTGCCAGGAATCAACTGAATGTGTTGAAGTAGCCTGACTGAAAATCAAATTCTAAAATTCACCAAAAAAACCAGCAAATCCTCGCCTAGAGATCGTCAAATTCTGAACTAAAAAGTCCATTCATTTTTGTATAAATCGACATACGCTCTTCTATTCTTGACTTCCAAAAGGTGGCTCAAGAAATCTTTTTTTCTTCCAGCGATCTGTATGGCACGTGCTGCTGAAAACCTGATACGATAACGTATCACGTCATGCTAATTTATCTTTTCACTCAGTTGGAATGGGATTGTGGCACTGAAAACCAAATTGATACGATGACGTATCACTCCATGACAGTTTATCTTTTCACTCAGTTGGAATGAGATTTTGGTAATGCAAACAAACCAACCAAGCGATGAACATGTTGAAAACAAACACAATTGTTTCCCACTTCACATAGAGCAGGAACCTCAAACAGCTTATGTGAATCTGGATTAAATAAATTACTACATGAAATGGCTTAACTAAATCTATTAGAGGACGAAATTTAAAAGTCCAGCAAGATGACAAAAAGTGATACAAGATGCTTTTCATTACAGACTCCGCCAGGCAAAAATCTACATTTTAGGTTGATTTCTAATTTCATTTTTGCTCAGTACTTTCTGACAGCTTCTTCCTTTGTTATTATCGTTTTGACTTCAACTATACAAGATGAGGGAGTTTTATAGGATGAAAGTTGTTTTAACACAGCAAAGTTACTTGACGACGCAGAGAGTGCTTAGAGAGGCTGTCTTGAGTATTCTGTCGGTGAAAGACATCAAATAAGATCTAACCAAAAGGCATATGAACAAGAATGCGTGGTATCAACTAAACTCTAAAAGCATCTGATATCTAAAACAAATCGCTGACATCAAAATGTCGGTGGGGTTCACTAAACATGGGCACAATGATGAAAAATCTTTACCTGAATTCAATGGCTATTTTAGAAGTTGGATACTGAATTGGTATCCAGCAAGACCATTCAATAATGGATTAGATACGGGCTTTATTAAGAAGACTTATGTCTGAAGAACTATGGGAGTTGTTTCCAAAACTCTTAAAGCAGGAAAAAAACTTTTATTTCCAGAAACATTTTTCCAACTATAAACATTATGAGCCACCGTATTAAAATTATCCCAAGTCGTACAAATAAGATAACAAAATCAAATAGAAATGAAATGAAGTTAGAATTACAGATCTCAAGAAACAGACCACGTGGATATTATACTGAGTTCTTGTTAAATCCGCAAAATTTAAAAAACAAATTTGTACTGCAGATACATATAAATTATCCTTTTACTAATCAACAAATCTGAGTTAGGGAGTCCAATTAAGCGTGGGATTTAGAGGAAATTAACGCATCAAGGCTGGCGCAGTGGCCGTTTGTCGTAGAAGTCACGGGATCGGACATCAGTGGGTGAAATATGATTTCTTTATGCTGACATCCCCCATATCATCTTCTTTTGGCGGTAATCGAGTCTTCTTTACGCCATCCCTTACCCTGATTAAGGTAATAATCAGCATATAAGCATGGGTTAATATGCATAATAAACCCTTTCAGTGCATGTCCCTTTAATTTAGAACGAAAACGATATAAATTTAAGGATTTTGTTAACTTGGGTCCTTTTCTTAGCTTCCTAAATTTTTATATTCAGTCCCTGTTTCATATTTGAAACGTGTTCTGAATCATTACCCTAAAATTGGTTATTTTATATTTATTTATATGTTACCTTTACTCAGGGTTGTAAGGAGCGGGGAAGAGAGAAAAGATTATACAGAATTAAACAGAAAACAAATTTAGGTTATTAATTACATGGGTCACCTTACGATGGAAGTTGTGCTAATTTATGTATCGCAGAAAATCGGCATTGTACGACTGGAATTTTGGTCAGTCGCTGTGTTTCGGTTTTTGTAGCATTTTCTGCAAAACGTACCGAACCAAGTAGCACCACCTTTATAATGAGAGGTACCAAAGATGCATGAAGTGGTGGTAAAGCAGCACAGTGTTATCCAAGTCTGCTGATGGTTGACGTATCTTTTTAGTTGCTAGAAGGTCACAAAAATGTTAATTCTTTCCAGAAGTAGAGCGCACAATTTTGAGATTTTTCTGATACGTGTTCGAGTTTCAAGAACAGAGCAGCTACATATCTCACTTTTATTTATTTCTGTACGAGTTGCCATCTTCAAAGAAATTCTGTCCAGACCTGAGAGTACATGAAATAATTGTTATATACACATGTAACCTAAATTTTGCCACAAATGCACATTTGTAACTCCCTAGCAGGAAAGAAACCTTAAATTCTGTAAATCTGTATATGCACTCTACAATATAATACCATCTACAATATCAGTTGCGAAAAAATCGAAAAAGATTGAACACCTAATTAAAAATATCCAAAGATAAGGACGAATCTGTTTCCCTGATCAATTTTCGCTATAGGATTTGTTTTTTAAATGACTGCACCATTTACTTCGAGAATGATAACGAAGCTAACGATTACACTATTAAGAATCCGATCTGCTTGTCACTTACATTGACCTTATGGTGGATTTCATTCAAGTAAAACGATTGAAGCAGTAAATTTAACGTATTTTTGAGACCTGCTCCTCTTCACTTTCATATCACTGTCTACCGCATTGTACTGTAATGAAAAATCGTTCGCTTCTCGGTATAATAGTGGAGTTTCTTTTTTTACAAAAATAGTAGCCTTTTGATGTCGTATCAGAGAGACACTAGACCCACCGAGATAACGTTTTTATATTGACACGAAAAGTATAGCGTGTCGTATGATAAAATCACTTTTGGCATTTTTCGCAGAATTGAAATCGTAGCTTGCGGGACACTAAATATAACTTGGTAAAACGTGAGTTGAACCTTGCTATGGGAGTTGAACTAACGCTCTTTCTGGACCTCCCTCATGTACGCACAAACATAGATATTTAGCATTTTGAAAATAATATTTGAAAATACTGTTGCAGCTGAAACCTCCGCCAACAACTTAATTTTTACTATTATGTGCATTCGTCATATGGTGTTACTAGACACTTTATCAGAATAGCGACCTTTGCGATTGCCGGTACGATTCTGCGTTGGGGATGGCTAGGGGAGGGTGGAGAGCGGGAAGGGTAGAAGGACAATACTATGAGACAGACAAGGGTACAAACACACACACACTCACACACACACACACACACACACATATATATATACATATATATATATATATATATATATATATATATATATATATATATATATATATATATATATATATATATATATACACACGTGTGTGTGTGTGTGTGTACTTCATATGAACGTGTACGATGGAAACTTTCTTTATATTTGGGAACAAATATAAGATGTTCGAAATATTGTTTGTTCCAGTGGTATGTTGAACTGAGTGGTCTGCGTTCTTTTCAAAGCTCCCTTACAAAATGCTTCTGAAAAGCATGTACACAGGCCTACATTTACATTCGCTACGAGAAAATTAATGTTAAATGTACCACTAAAACTGCATATGCTATACAATCAAAATGGATAGTGGGATCAGAAACCAATGTCCAGTGTCCACATTGTATAACCTACTATTTAAAGGACAATCAGGATCAGAGACCAATGTCCAGTGTCCACATTGTATAAGTGCCTACTATTTAAAGGACAACCAGGATAAGAATTTTCATGGTTAAATTGTTACCCTTTATTATCAAACGTCCCTCAAAACAGGTTTTACTGAGTGTTGTTAAACGTTTTTCATTGTCAGTTGTTGGTAACATGGATCAGGTTCAAGGTCACTTGCCCTTTATCTTGACCTCCCAAAGTGCTAAAAAAAACGAGTTGCTTCTCGTTTTTGCTAAGGTCAGACGTGAGGAACGAAATTGATATTGAGGGTATTTTCAATTATGTTTAGGTCATGTTTGTACCTCCGAATAGTATATTTCACTTTTTCATAAATGCGAATTACTTATATTATTGTAAACAAAGTGCAGGAATTAAATATATTTCACAAAAACACGCTAATTAACCCTTTTGTTGACCGTTCTTAATCCCTTTCCTTCTTTAGTTACCGCCCGTTGGTCAATATAGATGTATCCACTGGCCTATGGTCGATCGGTCGGTCAGAAAGACAGACAGACGGATAGACAGGCTACATTACCTTAGTGAGTATGATGATTATCTGTTCAGAATCGATTTGTGAATACTGTGTAGTTCTGTTACCATCTGTGTAGCATGGCTTCTTTCCGTCTGTTTGATAATTTAACGGATGTAGATCACTCGATACACTACAATTGCCTTCCCAAATGCACGAAGCGATAACCTTATGCAGTCCGACGTAAAATAAGTAATTCTGGAATATTCAACCACCTACAGATATACAGATTATATCTGGTCTAACCTAAATTTTGCCTCAGGTATATAAAAACAATTTTATGAGATTTTAAGCTTAAGGCCCAATACCTTGTTTTAAAAAGGCTTTAAAGACATTTAAGTTAGGGTGAGATTATATCACTTCTGGTACAGTATAGATATGAATAAGTTACATAGCAAACATGGCCTCAGTATAAATGCTAAACGTTTCATATTCAGAAATAAGAAAGCGACGACATCCGTATGGAACACATACTATCGCATCTGCAATTGCGTCGCAGTATAAAATATATTGTCTTTTTCGGGAAGCTCTTGAATTTTATTATTGCAAAAGCATGTATTGCATTTCATTATCACATTTTATACTAGAGTCTAAATACACAAGTGCTTCCTGTTGATAAATTGAAGATATGTTGATGTTTCAGTCATTAAGTCTAGTCGTACGTGGGAAGAAGAATAAGCGATCGTTTCACTTGATACTTTACCGGAGAACCACTGTTATGTAGGCACACAATTCAATACATAAATAAAACATGTCTTGGACGGAAGAAACAGAAAACGAAACATACAAGTGATTAAGTTGTCTGTGTGTGTGTGTGTGTGTGTGTGAGAGAGAGAGAGAGAGAGAGAGGGTGGGTGGTCTGAACTAAATGTTGCATTAGTAACTTTTAACAATGAAGAATAATACTTGCTTGATCGAAACAGTGCCTGAGTGAGATTACTGAAGTTCAGTTTATTTGACTTATACTTTTTATCTCTAATATGATCATGCATCCAGTAAACAGAGCAATGGCTCATTTATTATAATTAAATTTTACTATCTGTATATCGTGTTTAATGCGGCAAGCCCTTTTTCATATGCAATAAATACTTTGGAGATTAGATGCTAAGTGTACAATTACACGTTTAGATTTTATCTATGATGCCAAACTTAACAATTTCTCAAAACCATGACCTGCATTTATTAACATATTATTAATTTACTCGTATTTGCAGAAAAGCAACATTATTATTATTATTATTATTATTATTAGTGCTTTTATTTAAAGAGGAAGACAGAATTAGTTGCATGGAACTAATCCGCCTTGTGACTCTCTATTATATGTATATTTACATTCAGATCACATTTACATAGTTACACAACGCTCCCCCCACATACAGACAGACACACACAGTGATCTCTCTCTCTCTCTTACTTACCTAATAGTTAAAATGGAATTCAAATGATTTCCTTCGATTATTTAAAACACGACTGGGATTGGTGCTCATGCAACTTTGGTGTTAATGATTCATGAAATGAAATTAAAAATAATGTCTTCAGCACAATAAAGTATTCACAAATGTTTCACTATATCGCAATAATAATTTTACAGCTACGATGTTTTCATGGATAATTACAACATTCTGATGTTTTGTTTTTTTTCTTAAACAGAGTTTGGTTTGGATTTTGGTTTTAACGACATATGCCAGCAAAGGACAGGCTATACCTGGCGGGAATTATATTTGGTGGAGGAAAAATGTTCGAGAAGAACCACTGACTTACGGGAAGCTACTGGCAGACTTTCTCAAATACCAGCGTTTGCCAAGTCGAGGCTCGAACCAAGGTTGAGGGGAGATGGCAGTGATCTAAAGCGGTTAGAGTCTTAGAATGCTCTTCTAGTCAGGGTCCATCTAAACAGAGTACTTTCACCTGCTGTGAAAGTCTATACATTACATTCATTTGATCCGTCTAAGGAACAGTTCATTTTTTGTTATTTTCTTCCCGTCACTAACAGTACAAATGGATGATTTCGATTACATAATTATATTTAGGGTCACTCTACATAAAATATTTTATGAATAAACCTTCTCCGGGTTTTATCTCTAACAAATATCCTTATCGCCTGTTAGGCGTCAAACTACCGCGTGCCGGCGTCCGTATGTCCGTCTGTCTGTCTGTATGTATGTCTGTCTGTCTATTTGTATGTATGTATGTATGCATGTATGGATGTATGTATGTATGTATGTATGTATGTGTGTGTGTGTGTGTGTGTGTGTGTGTGTGTGTGTGTGTGTGTGTGTGTGTGTGTGTGTGTGTGTGGATGGATGGATGGATGCATGCATGCATGCATGCATGTATGTATGTATGTATGTATACATGCATGTATGTATGGTTGAATGGTTGTATGTATGTGTGTGTGTGTGTGTGGATGGATGCATGCATGTATGTATGTATGTATGTATGTATGTATGTATGTATGTATGTATGTATGTATGTATGCATGTCTGGTTGAATGGTTGTATGTATGCATGCATGCATGTATGTATGTATGTATGTATGTATGTATGGTTGTATGTATGGTTGTATGGTTGTATGCATGGTTGTATGTATGGTGTCTGTCTGTCTGTCTGTCCGTCCGTCCGTCCGGATGGATGGATGGATGCATGCATGCATGGATGGATGGATGCATGCATGCATGCATGCATGCATGTATGTATGTATGTATGTATGTATGTATGTATGTATGTAGATAGGTAGGTACGTACCTACGTACGTACGTAAAAACAAATACTTCACTTGTGCATTGATGGATGGATTCTTGGATGGATGTTGTTATGTGTGTATCTAAATCCTAATACATGGACGCATTCGAGTTTTCTGTAAAATATATAAAGAAATGGATGTTGTCTAGTTCCATTATGCACCATGTACCTTATCTGGAAAAAAATTATGTTGTATTTTCTTTTAGGGATATGGTTGCACCATATGTGCGTGTGGAATATCTTAGATCTAGTTGTCTATCACATGCACATGAAGCTGCATAGAATATATTCGGATATATCTGTCTGTGTGTATTAGATTTATTGTAGAACGAACTGTAATTTATCTTTTTCATTCATCATGTAAATTAAATTAAATTAAATTAGCAACATTGCGTAATTGATGTATGGATTGCACTGTGTGTTCCCATAACCAGTGCAGCATCTCTATATAAGTTGACTGCTCAGTTTTATATTATTTCTTTCTTTTTTGACAAATTATCAGTAACTTATTTTTGTAGAAGAAAGAGGAGCCCGGTAACGGAGTTGTCTCTAGCGCTCACCTTTACCGATCACCGTTATATCAACTCCGTCTGCATGGGGTTGAGTTTTGGTGTCGGTCATTGTTAGTCCGATACATCAAACACCCAAGTCTGTATTGATATTGATAGACGATATTTTAGTCTGATGTCACTTGTTTATTAAAATGTGAATTTTGCTGCATGCAAATCTTCCAGGAATACACCTGCGTATGCTTTAGACACTTACCGGTATTTGGTAACATACACACCGAACGCGGAATTCAAAATGGCCAAATGAGAGAGGGTTGTGCTATTCCACTTGGATTTACAAGTTGCAATACACAGGATTTCATACGCAAAATAGCATGTACTTTTCGACAAAAGTTTTACTTCAGACGACATTAGCTCAACTGTCGCGAGAAATATCGGTAGGTGTACAAAATGTTCACTGATGTGTGCAGACACAAGTGTCTGCATATTTTTGCAGGTTTGAATGAATAGGTGATGTCATCCCCGAAACTGTCAGTCAGGAATACCATAGGTGTGGGGCTGAATTATCGGCCTTGGCTAATATGGGTAGGTGAGAAAGCTTGACGGTATCTTCCAGTGATTCGGTGGTTTTTATTGGGATTTTCCCGGATAACTTCTTCAACCAGTAACAATGAACGTCGCGATGTATAACCTATCCCGTGCTGAAAATCCCAAACCCTCCCCAACAGCAACGAGAAAGAACCTTATACATTAACATGCAGAGAGAAGAAGGGAAAAACGTAAAGAAAATCTAAATTATGGTGATTTGAGAAATTGTGATTGCTAGTTTTCGTACAGGTTTAACTAAAATGGCATCCGTGTTGGGACACTCACTATGTAAATGGTGGTAGGGATCTTGGGGTGGTGTGGGTGGGTGGTTTATGGGTTGAAAGAGCAACAATAAGTGTTCCATTTGCACTAAAGTATAAGCTATAATAAATCAGAACACCTCTGAGTATCAAAGCATGCAGCTTCGTGTATGCAGTAACTAGAACTTTACACTTCTCCTTGACAATGAATGTGTACACAAGATCTGTTATGGAGGAATTAGTGTATGTGTCTTATAATAAGCCATACATTATTCAAGTTCAAACATTATTCAAGTTCAAATATTATTCAAGTTCAAACGTTATTCAAGTATAAACTTTATTCAAGTTCAATTATGAAGTATATATTGTGTCAGGTATACGTCAAGATGGTTATTTAACAGAAAACTGAATGTCTGACTGAAAAATTATGAATTAAATCGGGAATGGGTTAGGCCCAAACAACTATGAAAATGTATGATTGCAAAAAAAGCATCAAGTAACAGCCACTGTCGTAGAGGAGTTCCGCATCACAGAAACTTTAAACAAAATTGTGGAAACTTCTAAGGATAATATCTGCACTACTGAAGGTGAATGATTTCATCTGAACTAAAACATTGTAGTAAAGTCATACCTATTCATTGTCGTTTAATGTTATTCTCTGAGCTTCTATACGAGTCTGTAACGACCTTCTCTGTGCTTATGTATGAGTCTGTATCGACCGTCTCTAAGGTCTGAGAGTATGTAACGATCGTCTCTGAGGTCTGAGAGTATGTAACGACCGTCTCTGAGGTCTAAGAGTATGTAACGACCGTCTCTGAGGTCTGAGAGTATGTAATGACCGTCTCTGAGGTCTGAGAGTATGTAACGACCGTCTCTGAGGTCTGAGAGTATGTAACGACAGTCTCTGAGGTCTAAGAGTATGTAACGACCGTCTCTGAGCTCTGAGAGTATGTAATGACCGTCTCTGAGGTCTGAGAGTATGTAATGAACGCCTCTGAGATCTAAGAGTATGTAATGAACGTCTCTGAGGTCTGAGAGTATATAATGCCCGTATCTGAGTCTGAGAATATGTAACGAACGTCTCTGAGAGTCTATATGGAACATCTCTGGACTTATCAACGAGTTTCTCTATGATAGTCATCTCTGAGCTATGAATTAAGAGTGGGCCTATACTTATCTTTTAGTTTATAATGACCAACGAACTGTGAACTATGGTCGAGTCTATACTGAATTATGAACCAGTCTAAAAGTATGGTCTCAGAGCAATCATATATTCGCTAATGATGATCGATGATTAGTGCAAATAGTAAATGGTTCAATCATTGTTTGAATCAACCAATCGGTGCGCAAACTCAAAGGCAGAATAACTCAGTGTAAATGAAGATTTATTAAAATGTTGACACTTGTCATCTGATGATAGCCATAAATAAGAAGTTTTAATAATTAGTATGCATCAATTATCAGACAAGACAATATCTGACAACGCCTGCATAAAGGGAAACAAAATCATTTCTTTCATCAATAGTGATCTGTTTTGTCATCTTGGTCGGGTCAGATTTGTAAAAGCTGCTACATCGACATTTCCATTACGCACATTTACCAGAAATTACCCCAAAACCTCAGTTTCCGTATTGCAAAATTCCGAATTTGAACGACTAGTTTCAGTATATGCTTTAAACAAAAATCTAATAATCAAGTAAAATTAGTCAAATGTTCAGCAGCAACTGTTGGAATCTACTAGTTCCATAGCGGAGATTTCCGCCAAAATTCTGTGTAATTCAGAGGAGAATTATTGCAGGTTGCACATGAACAAGGACTGTTCGTGCAGTGTACAATTATTCTGCCCCTCAAGATTTAAAACCATCCATTTGTCAAGCTAGGACTGTAAAACCCCTTAATATACACTGCAGTAATTTAAAATATAAAACTTTATAATCAAAGTGATTATAAAAGGGGGGGGGGGGCATCTTTTCCCCATATATTACGAAACTTCAGAGATTTGTTACGAGCGTATCTCGTTATAAATATTCCGGTTGTAACCTATATGGAAAATTTGCACTCTGATTTCTGCGCAATTTTCAATATATTTTCTAAACTCCATTTTAAATACTTAGGAAACTGAAAATAATTTTGCAAACAATTTAATTTCATAGGTAATGCGAACATTTAAATACCTTTATAATAATGTACTCTTGAGACATACATTTCAACAGTATTCTGCAAAATACAGAAAAAAATATAAATGAAACAAAGAAAATATACACTTACCTCCAATATTTCCCCGGATCAAACGTTCTTTTCTTTATCGTCTCTACCTCTACAAACAGTGAATAATTATCCAAGTATAACTGAACAAAGTTAGGCGCCCATGGTGTAGCCGTAGAAACTTTCCACTCTAGTCTAGGTCTAGGCTTCTGACGATATGGGACAGATTTCTGCTGCCTGAATGTACAACCCAACTTGCTGATCAGGCAGAATAACTAACCGTAAGGAAACACACAGTTGTGTCACATGACCTACGGCGGAGAATGGAAAATTAGCAAGTGGCCTAATATTTCATAAAGGTTACCGTATATATCTACTATGCGTAACTAGTTACTGAATTTACGAATAAAGCGACTGTATATATGGATTAAGCAGGCCCGGCCCTAGGGCAAGGCGAACGAGGCAACCCCCTTGGGCCCCGCGCTAACTCGCAATGCAATTTTTAGCTTGGGCCCCCGCGCTTAACGCTTGCTGCCTTGGGCCCCGCATGCTAGGGTCTGGCCTGGTATTAAGTGTACTATTCACGGAATATAAGAATGGATAATTTGGTGTGTGATGAATGTGAGAGTATGTCGATGAAAGAAAGGTTGGGTAGACTGTATGATCACTTTTGTATCTGTATATTTGTCTATACAATGTATGTTTGCCTTTTGTTGTAAATACTTGACGAAAAGAAAAGCGGAACATAACGGAAAAATAACAACTCATTAAATGATGGACAAAATGAATGTTATAACCGATACAATTTGTTAGGGTAACGAGTGAGTTTTAAGTGCTTCAGTAGTTTGCGATTGGTCAATGTATCAGATGATAAAAGGGACTATATTTAAAAGGTTACTTTCAGATATGCTGGATATTTTTTTTTGGGGGGGGGGGGAGATGGTAAATGTAAAAAAGCAGTACAATAGAACAAAAAGTGAACATTTATTCTCAAAATAGAACGCTTTAGAAGTGGCACATTAGCTGGCCATGAGAAGTGGCTCTAGAAGTGATATATTCCAGCCCATGAGAATAATCTTAATAAGTGTTATGTTGACATTTCAGAAGAATATTCCTTAGAAGTGTTATGTTGCCATGTCAGTTGAATAATCTTTAGAAGTGTTATGTTGCTATGTCTGGAGAATAATCTTTAGAAGTGTTATGTTGCATGTCTGGAGAATAATCTTGAGAAGTGTTATGTTGCCACGTCTGGAGAATAATCTTTAAAAGTGTTATGCTGCCATGTCTGGAGAATAATCTTTAGAAGTGTTATGTTGTCAAGTCTGGAGAATAATCTTTAGAAGTGTTATGTTGCCATGTCTGGAGAATAATCTTCAGCAGTGTTATGTTGCCATGTATGGCGAATAATCTTTAGAAGTGTTATGTTGTCATGTCAAGAGAATAATCCTTAGAAGTGGTACATAGCAAGGCCATGAGAAGTAGTTATGAAAGAGGTACATTACCAAGCCATGAACATTAAAAGTTTTAGATTTAAAGCAATGATAAGTTGCATTAGAAGTGGTACATCGCCGGGCAATGAGAATTAGCGTTAGAAGTGTTAGATTTAAAGCAATGATAAGTTGCATTAGAAGTGGTACATCGCCGGACCAAGAGAATTAGCGTTAGAAGTGTTAAATTTAAAGCAATGAGCAGTTGCATTAGAAGTGTCATGTTCCAAGCCACGTGAAGTGGCATTCGAAGTGGTAAATTGTTTGGCAGCGAGAAGACATTTTGAAAGTAGTGCATTGCCAGGTCACCGAAAGTAATTTTAAAAAGTTGTACATTGTCAGACAGTAAAATGAGACTTTAGAAGTTGTACGTTGTCAGACAGTCAAATGAGACTTCAGTAGTTGTACATTGCAATGCCATGTAAGTGAGCTTTAGATGTGCTAAATGGAATGGAAAGAAGCTGTAGAAGTAGTGCATTGCCAGGCCATGACAAGTAGCTTTCGACGTTTCGACGTAGTAAACACAGGTCATGGGAAGTAACTTTAGAAATAATATATCACAGCCCTTGACAAGTAGCTTAGAAGTAGTATATCACAGCCCTTGACAAGTAACTTTAGAAATAGTATATCACAGCCCTTGACAAGTAGCTTTAGAAATAGTATATCACAGCCCTTGACAAGTAACTTTAGAAATAGTATATCACAGCCCTTGACAAGTAGCTTTAGAAATAGTATATCACAGCCCTTGACAAGTAGCTTTCGACGTAGTACATCACAGGCCATGAGAAGTAGCTTTGCAGTGGTACATTGGCAGGTCATGAGAAGTTGCTTTAGAAGTAATAGTTTGCCAGTCCATGAGAAGAAACTTTAGAAGTTTTGAAATGCCAGGCAAGGAGAAGTAGTTTTAGAAATGGTACATTGTCATGCCATGAGAAGTAGTTTTAGAAATGGTACATCGCCAAGCCATGAGAGGCATCTTTCGAAATGATACATTGTTAGGGCACGATAAGTAGCTTTAGAAACAGTACATTGTCATATCATAAGTAGCTTTAGAAATGGTACATTGTCATGCCATGAGAAGTAGCGTTATAAATGGTACATCGCCAAGCCATGAGAGGCATCGTTCGAAATGATACATTGTCAGGGCATGCTAAGTAGCTTTAGAAATGGTACATTGTCATGTCATGATAAGTAGCTTTATAAATGGTACATTGTCATGCCATGAGAAGTAGCGTTATAAATGGTACACTGCAAGGCAGGAGTAGAAGCATTCCATGTGCTAGATTGCAAAGCCATGAAAACTAGCTTTAGAAGCAGTGCATTTGCCCGGCAATGAGGAGCTTTAGAAGTGGTACATTGCCAGCTATATGATAAGAAGATTTAGAAGTAGTTCATCGCCAAGCCATAAGGGGCAGCTTTCGAATTGGTACATTGTCAGGGCATGATAAGTAGCTTTAGAAATGATAAATTTTCAGGGCATGATAAGTAGATTTAGAAATGATACATTGTCAGGGCATGATAAGTAGATTTAGAAATGGTACATTGTCAGGACATGATAAGTAGATTTAGAAATGGTACATTGTCAGGACATGATAAGTAGATTTAGAAATGGTACATTGTCAGGGCATGATAAGAAGATTTAGAAATGGTACATTGTCAGGGCATGATAAGTAGTTTTAGAAACGGTACATTGTCAGGGCATGATATTTAGCATTAGAAATTGTACATTGTCAGGGCATGATAAGTAGCTTTAGAAGTGGTATATTGTCATTCCATGAGCTTTAGAAATGGTACATTGTCAGGGCATGAGAAGTAGCTTTAGAAATGGTACATTGTCAGGGCATGATAAGTAGCTTTAGAAATGGTACCTTGTCAGGTTATGATAAGTAGCTTTAGAAATCGTACATTGTCAGGGCATGAGAAGTAGCTTTCGAAATAGTGTATTTTCAATCCATGAGCTTTAGAAATGATACGTTGTCAGAGCATGAGAGGTAGCTTTAGAAAGGTATATTGTCAATACATGAGCTTTAGAAATTATACATTGCCAGGCCATGATAAGCAGCTTTAGAGATGGTACGTTGTCAGTTCATGAGAAGTAGCTTTCGAAATGGTACATTCTCAGGTCTTGATACGTTGCTTTAGAAATGGCATATTGTCAGTCTATGAGCTTTAGAAATGGTACATTGTCCGGTCATGATAAGCACAGCTTAAAAATGTTTACATTGTCAGGTCATGATAAATAACTTTATAAATGGTAAATTGTCAGGTCTTGATAAGTAGCTTTAGAAAAGGTACATTGTCATGCCATGAGAAGTAGCGTTATAAATGGTACACTGCAAGGCAGGAGTAGAAGCATTCCATGTGTTAGATTGCAAAGCCATGAAAACTAGCTTTAGAAGCAGTGCATTTGCCCGGCAATGAGGAGCTTTAGCAGTGGTACATTCCCAACTAGATGATAAGAAGATTTAGAAGTAGTTCATCGCCAAGCCATGAGAGGCAGCTTTCGAAATGGGACATTGTCAATCCATGAGCTTTCGAAATGGTACATTGTCAGGGCATGATAAGTAGCTTTAGAAAGTATACATTGTCAGGGCATGATAAGTAGCTTTAGAAATGATACATTGTCAGGGCATGATAAGTAGCTTTAGAAACGATACATTGTCAGGGCATGATAAGTAGATTTAGAAATGGTACATTGTCAAGGCATGATAAGAAGATTTAGAAATGGTACATTGTCAATCCATGAGCTTTAGAAAGGGTACATTGTCAGGTCATGATAAGTAGCTTTCAAAATGGTATATTGCCAATCCATGAACTTAAGAAATGGTACCTTGTCAGGTCATGAGAACTAGCTTTTGAAACGGTATATTTTCAATCCATGAACTTTATAAATGGTACATTATCAGGTCTTAATAAGTAGCTTTAGAAATGGCATATTGTCAATCCATGAGCTTTAGAAATGGTACATTGTCAGGTCATGATAAGTAGCTTTAGAAATGGTACGTTGCTAGGTCATTATAAGTAGCTTTAGAAATGGTATATTGTCAATCCATGAGCTTTAGAAATGGTACATTGTCAGGCCACGAGAAGTAGTTTTAGAAATGGTATATTGTCAATCCATGAGCTTTAGAAATGGTACATTGTCCGGTCATGATAAGTAGCTTTCGAAAGGTATATTGTCAATCCATAAGCTTTAGAAATTATACATTGTCAGGCCATTATAAACAGCTTTAGAAATGGTACATTGTCAGGCCATGACAAGTAGCTTTAGGAATGGTATATTGTCAATCCATCAGCTTTAGAAATGGTACATTGCCCGGTCATGAGAAGTAGCTTTCGAGAGGTATATTTTCAATCCATGAGCTTTAGAAAGGGTACATTGCATGGTCACGATAAGTAGCTTTAGGAATGGTATATTGTCAATCCATGAGCTTTAGAAATGGTACGTTGTCAGGTCATAAAAAGTAGTTGTAGAAATGGTATATTGTTAATACTTGAGCTTTAGAAATGGTACATTGTCAGGCCATGAGATGTAGCTTTGGAAACGATACATTGTCAGATCATGATAAGTAGCTTTAGAAGTGGTATATTGTCAATCCATGAACCTTATAATTGGTACATTGCCAGGTCATGATAAGTAGCTTTAGAAATGGTACATTGTCGGGCCATGAGATGTAGCTTTAGAAATGGTTCATAGTCATGCCCTGAAAACCTGTTTTCGAAGTGGTGCATCGCCAAAGCCATTAGATGTGGCTTTGAAATTGGTACATTGCCAGACCATGAGAAGATGTTTTAATGTGGTACATTAAAAGGCCATAAATGATGGCTTTGAAAGTGGTACATTACCAGACTAATGATATTACAATCATTACAGGAACATCTCTGTTAGCAGCGTTTAGACACGACAATGTGGATTCCAACTAAAATTGCAAGACAATATCATAGACAACAGCTAGTAAAATCTCCCTCCCAACTGGCTTGTTAGTGACGTCATTCGCTCAACAGTGACGATATTGCCAACACGGCTAATCTGGCAAATTCCATCTGAACTACAGTGATTGCTTGGTAGTTTCGCGTCTGTGCGGTGCGTGATAGGCAAAAGATACGATGTTTTTTGTGTTTGGTTCAAATATGGCGGTAGAAAGCTACATGCGGTTTCACGAATAAATTAAGTGCGATACAGTATTCAGTTGCGATATCTCTCAGAGACACGCGAGATGTCTGTTGGTACGAGAGTGTGACGTAAATGGCGACAAAGATTTTATTGTTACCAGTCTATGATACTGGTGTATCAATTAGTTCAGGTATCTAAAACCTGAAAGCCTCAGCAACACATACACAAACACACACACTCGAATCCGTTTCATTTGTCAGCCTACGAAAACGCCAGTGCTACTTTCTTTTGAATGCAAGTAATGTACTTAACTGGTCAGCAAATCTCCGGTGAAAAGAAGAAAAAGACTAATGGATTTCAGTATAATAGCAGTTCACTTGATTGATTTTGTGTAGTGATAATTTAAACTCTTTCGTCGTTCTCCGGCAGAAGGTTTGCACGCGGCCTTCCTAGTATGATCCGAGTATTATAAGCGCTTCAGTTTATCGACACGTTGTTGTCAGTATATTCCAGGTTCTACAAAATTAGGATGATTTATGGTTACAAGAAGAATTCTTTATTGGGATTTACTTTCCGATGGCATTGTTCCTAATTTTCCATAACATATAGTTTAAAGCGATTAATTCTGATGTATATGGTCTGGCATAGATCTTTAACATGTTCTGGTTCAGAAAGAAAGTGGCTTTTTTCTTTTTACATGTGCCTAATCTTTCTAAGCCAATAATTTGAAAAGTCATTTAAGCTGTTTTGCAGAACTTGGTCGGTTTGAGCGAATTATATCTTTTCTGTGGCTCGCTGTCAAAGGGATGATTAAGACAAATTCTATCTAAATGAAAACATTTTTGTTCCTTTTTATGAAGTTTGTAACGGTTGCTCTGGTGGTGTGGTATTAGGAGGTTGTACCGTCTTACAAGGTGTCTGCTTTATTTGGCTATCGTTATCTAGAGGGTTATCGCCCTCAGTATTGTTGCCCGGATCGAGTAAATATTAAAATAAAGTATAAAATTACAGGTGGAATAAATAGAGACCTGAGCAGATATATAGAACAGAATGACACGAGCCCCCGTACATGGAAAAACAACAAATTTAATCAGTTATATAAACAACTGTGATAATACATTACATTAGGAAGATACACTTCTTTTTTTAAATAAATCATTCACCGAATTTCAAAACACAAATATATTTTTATAAATAGACGATCTGTTTTAAATGATATAATTAGTTCATCGTACAACTTCATAACTGCCTTTTCCGGTCCACTCCAACTTCACTATGGTTGTTCCTCTAGGTCCTTTCGCTTTTTCCCTTCTCCAACCTCCCTACTGACTCGTCTCTTTTCGGCCCTCAGACTTTGTCTGGGTAGGTGGATACGTAAGTACGTAGATACGTAGATGGATAAGTAGGTACGTGGATACGTCATTAGATACTTCAGTGGATACGTCCGTGGATCTATTTCTTATTGTGTTTTCAAGCTTTGTTGGCTTCTACCGCCAAAATTGTGTTCGTTGACTTTCCAGACATCCGGTCCCTTTGACCAATGTTTACGAGAGAATTTCTTCCAAATTCACTCTCGGAGTCCCTTATATTTTCACTCCTGCAGGACAAACGCAGTCTGACTAGACTTTTTTATGAGGGCAATTTAATCCCAAGAATGTTCGTGTGGGAACCACGTGCCTTATTGAGCGTAACCAATCAGGATTAAATATATTTACCGCCTTTTATCACTAGACGCGAAAATTGCGGTCAGCATGACTTATAGAATTCCAAACAACAGATCTGGAAACACTCAGCTTCTGACAGTTCTGATATAAAAGCGAAGTTAACCGTCCCTTTTCTAGTCGGCTAACGGTTAAGTAAACGAAGGCTTAATTAAGAATCACTTCCTCTCCCAACACAGACATTATAAATCATTGCAGTATAGCGATTTAACAAGCACCTGTCCCCATAAATCTAATTAATTGTTCTCTGGCCCAGATTAATGCGTTCTTTTTAGAGCGACATATTTTTGCATCCTTACAAAGTTCATGCTTCATTCTTTACAAATCAAACATAAAATTAATGAACATTGTTAAACAATATTTTGACATGGAGAACCTTTTAAGTCTCCGAGGTCACCTTGCTAATGAGATACAAATGAATATTCAATTAGCATTTTTGAGATTGTTTTATGTTTAAATTCGGGACTCTGAAATCACTTATATGACATGGTTCATAATATTTGTTAGGATGATATTTACGATGTTTCATCGTGAATGCATCTCATGTTCATTATTTTCATACGTTTCACGTTCATGTCAAATTGTCTCTTTCTTGGGTGTGTGTCTATTTTTACTCTTGCCATATTCACTTTATCAGAGCATTATTGCACAGCCTTCATGACTTAGAGCATTGTTCTTATTATTTAGAATGGTGTCAACACGTGCTTTGATACTAGACGTTTGATAGTCATCTAAGGTCCAATGGTGTCAACACGTGCTTTATATCTCTAAAGTTCATAGATATCTATGGTACGGTGACCCCCACCCCCACCCCCGCATATCATACAAGACGATTAATGGAGGCTGTAGACAACGCGGCTCAGTGATTACCTGGCCAGACTCGTGACCTAAGGGGGTGATTTTGAATATCTTACTATTAAATTGGCTATTGAAGTAAATCCTTGAACAAGGCACTTTACTCCAACTCGTTGAGCATTAAATAACCTACCTGTGTTGCTGTGCCGTACATCTCAAAACCAAGCCACATTCCATAGCTTAGATTGATGGCAAAGTATGTTACCATTGCGTAGCTGCAGCGGTATGTGAACTCGAATTCACATTATAATAAATAACAAAAATAAAAACAAAATATACGATTCCTAATGATTGTTACATTAAAGTGAGTTAGACAACCTTGCATGAAATAGCTCGAATACCGAAGAAACTGTTTCTTATAATACCTAATTTAAGTACGTGTTGTTCAACCAGAATCCTTTGTCTAGCATCTAATACTTCCTGCATGTTGTACCAGGTTTGGCATCTGATACTTCCTGCAGACGAAAACATTGTTCGTTCAGAAAAAAATACTTATTGAGATGCCAAACATAGGAGATGCTGTATTGTAGACGTGTAGAAATTTCTGTCTCTAAGCTAAACCATTTGTAATACAGATTTAGATAGATTTAACTACCCATTGAAAAAGATATAATTGTTGATGTAAAAAAAAATGTACTGGAAAAAGAGAGACAGACAGACAGAGATGTAGCTTATTCTTAACAAACGAATATCTGCAATACATGCTATTTAAAATTGCACCATCCAAACAACGTCAGAGAATATTATTAACAGAATGTACGAGTATCCTTAAACTTAATGTAACCTAAATTTTGAATGGTTGCTTGGCTGAATTTGACAAATATGAATTAGTGTCAAAAAGATGTCTTTCGCACAATAAATTACGACTTTACGTACCACCGAATGCATTGGCAACGAAACAGTGTTGCATAGTAATGATGAATAGTTAAGGTTCGCATGTGTGAAGTTTAAGAAAAGTGATGCGAACTATCAAGTGGAAACCCATAAATAAATGATTAGGAAAAATGCATTTTGCTCAAGGTACCGGTGCGGCATGCTTATGTATGCAGCAAATATAAAATTACATGTAGCGCTTCTAAACAAAATGTAAAACCTCGGTCTAACATAGCTAAGGGTAAATATATTAAACGTAAATTGTTGGACGTATATACATGTAACGTAACTCGTCGATTTGTAAAGACGTTACCTGATGTTTTACAATCAGCAAATGACCTATGCACACAGTGTAAGTGTGTTGTTAATATCAAACAATTTCTATCAAATTTAATAGTGCTTTAAAAGTCAGACTAATAGATTTTATCGTTTACAGCCATTATTTAGCTATTCTCACAGTATGTGGTCCGGTCCAATTAGGAATACCAGATGCTGGTAGCCACTAGTCTGTTTTCACTTGTTAACATTATCAAAGACGAACATTCTTCACTGACTACGGTCGTGAGATAAACCATAATCATGCTATAAACTTTGTTGACATGCAAGTATGAAGTAAAAGTATATTGTAAACATGCTGTTTATGTCATTGAAATTTTCAGAAATGAATTTTGAAGGTTTGTAGAGAATGGTTCATGGTGGGAGGGGTGTATCAGGATATGTAAGTCCTACCCTCAGACGAACTCCATCACAATAAGAGACCGGTCCGGTGACCTAGTAGTTAGAGCGTCCGCCTGGGATGCGGGAGATCGCGGATTCAAAACCCAGCCGAGTTATACCAAAGTTTTCTAAAAAATGGTACTAGCTGCTGCCTTGCTAGGCGCTCAGCCTTGTGTTAGGACTGGTGTCAGGATAATGTGACTGGGTGAGACATGATGCTACATGTCTGCGGCATGATGCCCTAGTGTTAGACATCTATATAAACAATCAGCGATATGACTGAAAAATTGTTAAAGCTACGTTAAAATATTCAAACACACACACACACACACCATAATCTGGCGCTAAGAAAAATATGTTTACGACATGGTAGCCGGTTGCTAACGTGCTGATTTCTGACACTGGATTACTGGGTTGGAGTCCCAATCTAAAGTCGTGACGGATGCCTGTTTTTTTCATGGATAGTACACATTTGCTATTATTACTCAACAAATCGAGCTCAAACCTTTAGGCAAGTAATCATTAAGCAGTCTAAGCACAAACAAACCAAAATGTAGTTGTGCGCAGGCCCAATCGGGGTGGGGGATACTGCCCGGGCCTCAACCCCTAAGGGGCTTGGAGTTTTACTAGTTAGTTTAGGTCTCTTATATCTTCTCATCGTGTACTTAGATGTCTTTTTAATCTTTATATAGTAAATTTATATGGGCATGTTTGGCATTCAATACATTTGCAAATCTCAATAAAACGAGGCCAGGGGGCCAGGCCTCAAACTCTCGACTTGGCCAGGGCCTATCTCAAGCTCTAAATGACCTGGTTAACTTGTGCGTAACTGAGGCATGTTAATATTTTACACAGATATTGTGGATTTTTCAGTGCATATATTGCACTTCGTTTTTTCCACAAAACACGCTAGTGTATTTCACTCCGTTTTGTAAGAAGAAAAAGTTCATACGATAAACAAGTAAAAGAGAATCTGATTAATTTAATAAAATATAGATCCTAATTCATCCTTACAAATGTCGTAGGATCGCTTTCTCCCCAAAAGTTAATTTTCAAGTTTATTTTAAATATTTTCTTAACAACTTTTTAAATAGTTAATTTAGGATATATATGTATATATTCCTTGTAGTTTCTTTGTACCATCCCAAAATAAGAGCGTATTCTTAGTTATGCAATGGTATATATATTGGTTGACCTATTGTTTGTCTATGTGTCTATGTATGTGTGAATCAGAGATGAAAGTTTTTATCCCTCGTTGTATGTGTGGATACACGAGTATGTTAAAAGAAACTATACAGAATGACGCAGCAAATCCCAGAAAATGTCAGAGCTATAGTTCGCCTGTCAGGTATGGAACTAGTGCCGTGAGTAATGACATATGGAAGAAAATTAGCGAATATATTTATTTCTGTGTTTGCATAAACATGTCATTGCCATATGTTTCAAGAAATGGGGTCAGCTAAAGGTGTTTCTCTTGACACAAGATGTCAAGTAAGGTGACAGCTATACAAAAAGTTGTGAGAATTTCTTTATATCGTAGAGACATTAATAATCTGACAAAATTCTTTGCGTTGTCTATGGTTCAACATTAAAATTATATGCCACCAGAAGACAGTTATTTTGTTTTCAATGATTACAATAGGCTAACGTTCCGAAATAAGCTTGGCTGCTGTTGTACATCGGCTTCTTTTGTAATTACGATACACTAAATTGTAATTACGAATAAACTAGCATTATTTAGCTTTAATGGGCCCCGAGTGGCCGAGTGGTCTAAAGCGCTCTAATTTACGGATCACTGCCATCTCACCTCTGTCTCCGTGGGTTCGAGTCCAGGATTCGGCCAATGTGGGTATGTGAGAAAGCTTACCAGTAGCTTCTCGTGGGTCGGTGGTTCTTTCCGGGGTTTTCCCGGATTCTTCCTCCACCATTACTACTGGCCACCATGCATAGCCTTTCGTGTGCAGAAAAATGGCGTTAAACCCCACAACAACAACAACATTTAGCTTTTATAGTTTCTTAATGGACGGATAGGTGTGTGTTCGGCTAGCTTTTCGGAGATGATAAACGTCTATATGCACCGTAATCATGCAACGTCTAATGCGCTTCTGAAATTAGTTATAAGCTGCGATGACTCTGATTTATGTCAGACATATATTTTACTAACTTGTTGTGAATCAGAAAACTTAAAGAAGAATAAATTCCAAATCTGAGCGCAATCAAAGCTATTTGTAAAGGTTCTTAGGCCATTTCAAACACGCAGCTAATCAGACCAGGCCGAAACTTGTAGAAGGTTAAATCGATAAGTAGGTGCAAAGCAGGGTTGATTGACATGTCGGAAATTGGTAGTTATACTTTCATTTCGGACAGTTTGTTAAAGATATCTTTCTTTGCATCTTAAATGGGATTGCAGAGTTTATTTTTTGGACTTGGCTAAACACTTTGCTCTCGGTAAATGAAATTAGCTGTCAATAGACTTCTGGTATGGCTTCTATGTTATTTATTAATGTAACCGTTGCTTTGATTGAGTGCATGCAAAAACGTTTTCATGTTTGCCCACGTTGTATACTGGACTTGATATAGACAGGAAAACCCATGGCAACAGACAATAACACAACAGTGGTCGACATGACATGCATTTTAAAGGAATAAATCTGATCACCATACTCCAGTTTCAATAACATGAGAACAACATTATGTTAACAGCAACAAAACAAAAGCTGTGACAGCAGTCTGTTTATCAGTAAGATGGCTGTCTACAATTTTGTACTTTAAGTAAATGGAGCTCTACAGTTTAGTGTTTTGAATAGGGTCAATTTTTTAAAGAAAAAGAACTTAGCAGATTTTCCTCACTGATTATCTTGGCTATTTAAAGAAGACGTTGCATATCTAATGCATTGTTAAAGAACTTCTAATTCCCTTTATTTTGGTGTATGATTCATGGGTGTAATTTGGGTTACAATTTGACCTTACTTTAGATGTGTATCTATTTTAAAATAAAACTGCTAGTTCCGCTTGGTCAGTTTCTTTTCCTGGACTTCAAAGGTAAATTGTGAAAAAAGGAGACGATAACTTATCTTTATTCTATTTTTATATCTTTTGTTCTTCCTTCCTTGCGGCGTCACAAATGAAAGCGAGTTTGCATGACTTAATGGTTTCGTCCAGTTGTCCATGTCAGACTACGTAAACGAAAATATTAAGTTGACCTGTCTCTCATCCTAATTTCTATATTGAATTAAATTCACATTGGTAGTGTTTAAATGATTTAAGTCAAATCTCAGAAAAGTATATGAATTTATATTTTCCCTTCCTTGCTACATTGTTCGCTCAGGGCAAACGTAACGATATTACCAGATTGCATTAACCATCGAATTAGACGGAATAACGGGGCAAATAAGAAATTAATGACCTCTTCAAATGAATATATATCAGCTTCTGAATTGTGACTACCAGATGTTACGTAATAATATAACTATGGATACCTATAGTCAGGGCTTCAGTGAAAGTTTTCGAAATATGTAAGGGCATTAAAATTGAATCTAAATGCTTACTTTTGAAAATTATGATAAATATAGCACTTTAAGTATTAAATTAAAGTATATTCTATCTTGGCATAAATAATAAACAGACTCGGAAAGAAAAGTGGGTTTAAGATGAAAGAAATCACGAGCTGGTTTCGTGCAACGAGCCTTCAGAAAACTGCGTAGAACGTTGTGATTAATTATTTAGAACTGAGATAATGTATCATAAATGGTTTGCAAATTCCAAGCACTGGCGATGCAATATTCCAGACATCACTTTCGGATTCAGTATCACATTCTGTGACCCAGCAATCGCTTCAAGCCCACAAACAGCGTTTGAAACCTCATATCATTTTAACCAAACTTTAATCACAATGATTGGGAAAGAAGATATCCTTAAATAGTCCTTGAGGCTTCAACTGCCCAGTGAGATGCTTGAATCATTAATCGTAATGGATGTAGTGAATATTTTCAGTGCTACACCATTTTTACATCTTTTCGGGTTATTATTGCAGTCTATGACCACAGCTTCGATAAGAATAAGTTACCAATCTATGGTCTAAACTTAAGCACCAGAGAGAAGCAAAAAACAAGTTTATCAAATTCAATAAATAATCTGATTCTCTTAGTTGCTGAGTGAAAATTTGCGAGGAACTGACAGCGTTACGAATTAAATCCCAAATAGTTTTAAATGTTCTATCACAAGTCCAAACGTAAAGTGTTCCATATGAACAATTCTGAATGTTCTGATCGACTTATAGTCTTTAATAGTTTGATGTACCAACAGTCTTGATATATCACAATGATATAATGCATAATGTCTTTGAATGAATTCACACTAATCCCCTTGTTTTAGTCCAAAAATCAATGAACACTTGTAATTCCACTGAATACCTTAAATAAACGAATCCTCTCAAAACCCCAAAAAAGTATAATATTAAAATAATAACCAAGACTTTGTTGACAAAATCTCTTTTATATACACCCCAATTTCAATACTGAAAAAATTCAAAAATTTTAAAGGAAAATTACACCAAACTGTAAACAAATTCGCTTTCAGAACCTTCAAAGGTCATAATCACGGCTTGGTATTGAGTCCAAATTCAAGCAAAGATATTTAAAGAAAATTACATTAGTCAGGTAGGCCCAAATTCTTACCCTCAGTCACGGACAAAGGTCACGCACACAGTACAAATTAAATATACATAACAAATGGCATTTAGTAGCATGATGATGACAATCAAATGATTGCCTGAAGAAATGCATTTTAACACTTTGAATATAATTAGTTTTCATTTCATTTCTTAACAGTATAATGATCACCTCCAACTTCCTCTTGAATAACACTATGACATTAAAATTTATCTGCATCTACAAGAATTACTGTTGTAATCGGAAGCATTTCTCAGGAACTTCGCTTTCCTTTCTTTATTAAAATGGAAATATATCTTATTATAAAGTGCGTATGAGAGAGAGAGAGAGAGAGAGAGAGAGAGAGAGAGAAATTATGGCTCGACGATGATTTACAATTAACAAACCGTGAAGTCATAACAGGCACAATTTCCATTTCAAGATTGCAAAAAAAGAGCGCATATGAACATCTGCTAGCTGTAATAAATTTAGGCGTTTCCGAAATATTTTCCAGTGGTTATGCTATTTTAGTTTTTCTAATTTGTGAGTCAGGCGCAATTCTCAATTGCCACGTTGGTAGGCACTTTATAATGTAATTTAGGGTTTTGTAGCTGCAATGTACATAATGAGAAGCAATCGTTTTTAACATTAGGTTATGACCGGGATCATAAGTCTGCGAGTTTAAAAGATGAATATTCCATAAAATACTTTTGGCACAATGTTTTGCAGTGATTGTTTCATTGTTGTAATGTTGCTGTCCATGAAAATAAAATAGCCAAAGTTCCGTTACTGTATATTTCCCACACTTAATCGACACGCAACGCTGCCATCAGCGATCCGACAGCGACTTAAATCAGTTTAGACATTGACCTAATTAAAGAACGATATTATTGTTCCTAGCGCTAAGAATTTTACCTTGTTTTGCAAAATACATTAATTTAATAATAAATACCTATTTCATTATAAAGAGTTACTTTCATCTAGTGGGTTTTATACACGAGTGCTCAGGGCTGAGGGGAAGAGTGTTTTGGAATGAGCACAGTCAAACTTAAAAAATCAGAAGTGCTGCGTGACCAAAATGTTTGTTGGAATTTTTTGGCTTGTTGCAGTTCCACGGGCTGCAGGCAAACATATGTATTTACGACGCGACGCATATTACCATGAGAAGTAGTTATCAAAATCATTCAAAATAGTCGCCATAGCGGCCATATTGGATATCCGATCAAGATCATTTGCGTTTAAAACCAACCAGGCATTCGAGAAGTCTTTTAGTGCAAAAGCCTCGTCGCAACAGACATCTGTTTAGGAACAGTATACGGTTAGAGTCCAGTTTTAATGATGACATAATGGTCATTTCATAAGTTTGAAACGGTATTTATCTATATAATAGGGTTTTACGGCACATCAACACAAGGGTGTACCATGTCATGCCAACAAATGTTCGATAAATGTAAAACTGAATTGCACAAATATGTATGAAGGTTAACCCTTCCAGACATGGGAAATTCAAGCAAATTAAAACAAAACGCGAACGACAAAACTTTCAAAATGTCCACTTAAAAACAAAGTCACATAAACGTTAACACATAAAGTCATTAAAACATGACTGAAACTAGCTCACAAACTGTACTCCCTCAAGAAAATCCAAGATTTTCTCGGTGATCAAAATACTTGTCTCGCAAGGTGGAAATAAACATCCTCGACACAAATGTGCTCCGCTCTCAGTGGACATATGCATGGTACACACTCCTTTCGAGGAACACTCTTCTCAATGTTTGAAACGGAACTATACGGTATAATAGCGGGTCTTAGCATGGACGTCGGACACGGCAGCAGTCATTTTCTTCATTTCAGGTAAACCTGATGTGCATTTTTTCTGACATTAGCTTTTTGAAAGAAAAACATAATTGACATTGATGGTCGCATAAGCATGTGGCATAGCAACCAACGCAGCTGCGTGGGGTTCAACGGGTTGGGCGCCGGCCCTGTGAGGTCCAAAACAAAAATTCCCATCAAACTACTCTGTTTTTATTAGGAGACCCAAAATGTCTTGCTTGGTTTATGCCCATTCACGATTTTGTCATTCTTTCACTTTTTAAAAATGTTTCCTGAATGTTTAAGCGAAGTGTCGAAATCTAATAAAAAACAATCAAACGAGGACTTAATCTTCTGACGCAGTTTCAGGGGCGAAGCTCTGAGAAGCTCTTGCATTTTAAGCGTTTCGAGAATTATTTTGCGCCAACCCGCTTCACTGGTTTCTGAAAGCACAGATTTGACTTCGCCAAACGGCCGGGAAGCTGTTCTTTAAACTTCCTAGTTCTTTCCGGATTCTTCCTCCACCGGTTATAGTGGACACCATGTATACATTTAATAATATATGTATACAAATCATTTCTATCAGCTTTGAACGACATGATTGACAGATACAAAATCCTTCAGGGTTTTTAAAACTCGTGTGTCTTATTTTGTCCTGCATATCCCTTTAAAATTGGCTTTGGAGATATCTAAGAGTGTACCTATAACTGTTAGAAAGAAAACAAGCGTTTTGATCTAACTTTAAGCTTTGGACAAAGGACAGAAGTACAGACACCGAGAACGACGAAAACTAAATAATTTACAACATAAATTATATCCCATTAAAGTAATGAATGGTGGAACCAAAGACATGCAAAAAATTACGGGATATCTACATGGATAAATATTATCACATAAATTCCATACGTCTGATAAACTGATGCCTGGTTGTAGTTTTACTAAGATTGCACGGTTAAAAGGCTACACTTTTATTTTGGCCAAATTCCCACGAGGTTTCAGCTGTAGTATCCAGTATTGTTCATTACGTGTGCTTTCTATATCGGCCAATCCCAGGCTTGATTCATATAAACGGAATCGACTTAAAGCCAAGACGAGTTGTAGCGGGTTGGCGACTTTCGAGTTGATTTTATTGTGAATGTGTTTTCTGTGGTTATTCTTTCGCTTTCTGAAATCAACGATTTCTCCTACGCATTGAGTGGCACATATATGGCGTGTGAGATGGTAGCTTAATTGCTGGTTTGACACCCCAACGTCTAATTGATAGTGAAGGTAACTCCTGTTGTTGAATTCCTGAACGAGTTTGTCTCGGGCACATGTTTTGGAATAAGGCAGCTCTTGTCTTTTCAGCAGTACGTGCCCTATAATGTCATCTTCTTTGAAGTACCTTGGCACGTACCAGACGGTTCTTCAGAATTGCAGGTCTATGTTACGTAACCATAGGAACTTCTTTCAAATATGCCTTTCATTCGGTGGAAGGATTCGATCTTGCATGAATTATCTATTGTAAATTGGGGCATCGGGGTGGAATTAAAGCAAGAAGGGGACACGATTATTTATATAAAAATGTCTTAGGAGCTTCTAGTGTAGTCTAGTGTATCTCATCCTGTATCTTCTAATTCTGCCTCTTCGATTCTACAAGAATCTGTTTTACGGTAACCGGATTAGAGCTTATACGTTTTATCCGAAGAATCATGACTTAAGGAAGTTTTTTTGTTACGTGCTCGGATGGCAGCTGATCGGCAGTGGATACAGATGAAGAATCGGTTGGGTTAGAATCGGGTCAGTTTATATGTTCATTTTGTGAAAGGTAGATTGAGTATCTAAGAAGATGTTGGACCGGTTTGATGACTCCAACATAAATTTAATCGTCGGGTGCAAGTTATTGGTATATTTTAGAAAACAATTTTTAGACTTGCAGCCCGTTTCGATCTAGTTTGATTCTATCTAGTTAGTGAATCTGCATCAGTTTAGACGTCTATAGGGTGCCTCAGTGAGAGGATTTAACTCGAGTCTGCCCATGACAATACTGGAGTATGAAGATGCCATTCTAGTGCTTACTGCAGCTCTATTAATTTACAGGAAGTGTTGTTACCAAATATTACGTGGGAGGAAAATGATCAATTCGACCATCCCATGCTTTCTTGCGGGTTGTAATGCCTTGCTTATGTCACATGTTTAGGCCGAATAAACAGTAACACAAGAAAGAGTGAAAACAACAAGCTTTAAAAAATATAGCAAATAATTTATTTCCCTGAAAAAATTCTGTAAAAAATGAAAATATATGAACTTACGATTTCCAGAATCAAATCCAAACACAATCCAAGAATACTCCACGAATACAATTTTTTGAAGTCCTAATATTAAAATGTTCTAATGATGTCAAGTTCGAGTCCCGACGAAAAATCCAAGATGGAAGGCGATGACGTATAATGTAGCCTGTACTGTGTTGAAGTCTACAGGTCCTTGTAGAAACAGAATAATTAATCCTCCGGTCTGGGAAATCCAAATAAAATTTTCAAGAAATATCCTTGTTTAAGAGCTCTGTATGAATACAATAATATTTCCAGACAAAATAATCAATAGTCTAGAGTCCAAATAATAGGAAGAAAAATTAACATATAGCTCAAAAACTCAAAATCTTCAATACTGGTCACAACAGAAGAAAAAAAAAACTTGACATCAAGTGTTTCAACGCCCTGACTCTGATCTCTCTCTCTTTCTCTCTCTCTCTCTCTCTCTCTCTCTCTCTCTCTCTCTCTCTCTCTCTCTCTCTAAACATCACTATTAATACTGAGTGTTTTGCAATTTCGGAAATGCCTAATTGCAAAATAGATGATCACGTGATCATGTTTACAGGTAAAAGTCACACAGCTCCTGTATGTCCTTGATAAGAACCAATCATTTCACTCCGGGATCAAGTTGTTTACTTGACCCTCAATTAAGGCCAGGAACTACGTCAAAATAGAAACAAGGGTTTCTATTATTAGGTATCTAAGGAAAAAAATCAGGTCGAAGTGAATTTTCTGGAAAATATCAAATTCCTAGTAAACAAAATTACATTACATTGACATGTAAAGAAAATAAAAAAGATTCCCAAACCCACAAACAAGAAAATCAAATCAAATACAAATTAAATCAAATATAAATTAAATCAAATATACCTTTCTTGCGTAAAGGCGTCACCTGAAAGTGTAATTTTCTGTGTTTTATTAGGATATTCCACAGTACTTTGTAAATAATATCTCTCTCTCTCTCTCTCTCTCTCTCTCTCTCTCTCTCTCTCTATATATATATATATATATATATATATATATATATATATATATATATATATATATATATATATATATATGTGTGTGTGTGTGTGTGTGTGTGTGTGTGTGTGTGTGTGTGTGTGTGTGTGTGTACGTATGCGCGTGTTGCAAATTTCAATGAAAGGATTGATGAATCACTAAAAACAGTAAATATTAAACAATGTTCTTTGTTCATAACTGAATGATGTGAATTGTTAGGAATCGCTGAAACGCCGTAGTTCATTTGGATGTCGGGCTAATGTTGGCTTGTCAGTGAAATCCGAATGTCGATATACACCAGATGTAGTTTACTGAAAAGTTTCAGGTTTTGGTAAATAAGCGCAGATTAATTAAACAAGTGTTGCGCGGAACTCGTATCTCACTCGAGCTAGTATTTATATTAGTATGCGACTTTCATAAACTTTTTCACAAAACTCTAACTTTGTTCACCATAATGCTTAAGTAGGCAAGACAAAAACTCCTTACATATCAAAGTATAAACTTTAGACTTGCATTATTGTCCTATTTATTCATTTGAATAACTCAGCTGATGTTAACGATATTTGGCTTTCAGCAATGTTAATACTATAGATATATGTTGTTTACAATCGTGAAGCATATATTCTGCTTAAGCAGGCGAGACAGAGAAGGGATAAACTCCGAATCCCAAATTCCGAATCTGATTAAAATCATATGTCTTTCACTTACTTTTCGTGTTTTCCCTTATTAAGTGGACACCAGTATTTCATGGTGCTCAGTTTCACTGTAAGTGTAATTGGTTGTCTTACACTTTCTCCATATAGCATGTAAAACGGGAGAACACTTTTGACATTTTAAAATCCGTTTTGGACAATATGGATGATGTCTCAATGGTTTTACAATTTTTAAACCTCCAAATTTCCAACCCATATAGTAGAATAAGTAATATGGTACTATCGAATAATTTTAGATGGCATTCTCTGAGTAGGCCAAGATTCCATATACAATTTTCATTTAAAACAAAAATTACGCAGTCTTGGCCTTTATATGCCTATGGTGTAAGGAAGGTAACTTCCTTAACCGTATAAAGTGTGGACTTAGCAGTTGTCTTTCTTTGATAATGACTTGGAAAAATTTACTTCAACTAAAAATGTCTGAAATGAAAAAGTAGAGTATGGCTTCCAACGCTGGAAGGATGATGAAATAACAATATTATTCTTTGCTTGCATTATCTTTTACGTGTATCTGTTCCTTTTGTAAATCCTGGTACATGATTTTATCCAATTTTTATAATTTTAACTCGTGGCTGTAATGTGTACAGAATATCTTTATTTCGCTTTGCCAACGTGACTTTAATCTCCTAAGATCAAAATATTGCATATGACCTATAAAAAGAAGTTTACTTACGTGCTGACAATTATTATTAATAATAATCTTAATAATAAGACTTAAGTGGCACTTATGGCTTAATTTCTCAATGGCTGGTGTGGTTTCGACGTTTCTAGAATAATTATGTAACTTCCCATTGTTTGGGCAAATACAAATGACTATGCCAAAGATACGCAAAATAAGTAGTGTGTTCTGACACGTGGGGTCTGTTATGAAATGTAGTCGTAATATACGTTGTATACAAGGCGAGAATTAAGTTATCAGTTTCACTCCGATTTAGGAGTCATTCACACTTATTGTGTTCCTGTTTTACGTCTGCAGACGTGTTTTATGTTGTATTTAGATATTATTCAAGAGGAGAAACATTTGTTCAGTGGAATTATCAAGTGCTCATTTTTTAGACTATAATATTATTCTGGAACTGTTACAAATTATTTGAAGAAATTCTGGAAACCCCATCTTGACAACGTCACCGTTCTTGTAGTACCAGTATATTTCCAGTTTTGACATTTATAACAAACTTTTCATTCGCGCTTTCATAGATACTATGCAGATACAGCTGCATAAAGGTATATAGCCCTGAATTTTACCAAGCTGGAGAGACCACAAAAAGTCAACAGAAGGACCTGAAGAATAAAGAGTAAGGCACAACCCCAAAAAAAACTGATGTGACTGCCAGTGACGCTGTCATCAATAAACTTTTTGAAACATCAAATGTCGGCCCTAACACGCCATCAGGTTTATTGAACACTATATAGTTTAACGATATGTTGTATTTTGAAGGGTATGGGGCATGTGTAATAACATAGACCTCAAGTAAATATAGATCTCTTGACAGAGAGATTTTGAAGAGAGACAACTACAGACAAGGACAGAGAAAGGCATAGAAACCACATGAAATGAAACCCCAAGAATGTAATCTAACCTTGACATGTGTCCTGTAACTATCTACAACCGTTATAAGAACAAAGGTCTGAGTGATTAGTATGACCCTGACCCTCAATTTTAAGTTGCTCCCTGTAACTCATATGGATGCACCTGGGTCAAAGGAGTTATGGTTTTTTTTTTGGTTTTTTTTTACAAGCACCATATCTGCACCAGTTAGCCGCTAGAATCATTACAAACTCAAACGTTAGAACACTGGTCAGATATTGCTCACGTGGCTTATGTAACTAAATAACAGCTGATAATTTCACTAATCTGACTTATGTAACAATGTCCGAATACAATCAATGCAAACTACAGTATGTCCCAAACCTTATATCTTGTTGCTTTTACCTATTGTTGTCATTGTTGTTGCAGGGTTTAACGTCATTTTCAGCACACGATAGGCTATACATGTCGGCCAGTATTAATGGTGGAGGAAGAACCCGGGAAAACCCCGGAAAGAACCACCGGCCCACGAGAAGCTACTGGCAAGCTTTCTCACATACCCACATTGGCAGAATCCGAGACTTGAACCCACGCAGACAGAGGTGAGATGGCAGTGATCCGTAATGGAGACCGCTTTAGGCCACTCGGGGCCCCTTACCTATTGTCTTATACAAATTCTTTCTGAATATAAAGATATATTTAATCAAAAATATTCACATTTTTTTAAAGTTCAGTTTACCGATGAAACATTTGCCCTTCGGTTTGCAGAGTCATGCATATTTTCACATGAACTGACTTATAATTCAGAGAAGGCTTTTTTTTAAGCCTTGGATAACTTTTTTAATGTAGCTTTAACAATTTGTCAGCTATATCACTACAATGTCTACATTATCCTGACACCAGGCTGACCAGTCCTAACACTACCCTCTTAATGCTGAGTGCCTAGCAAAGTAGCTGTTAGTACCCTTTATATATTTATTTCTATAGACTTAGTTGGGATTCGAACCCATGACCTCCCGCATCTGAGGCCGATCCTTTAAACACTAGGCCACCGAAGCAGTCCTTTACTTTACAGAAGACAAAATGTAGTGTGTGTGTGTGTGTGTGTGTGATTTGGATTTTTAACTTAGCTTTAACAATTTTTCAATCACATGTCATATTGCTACAATGTCTGCAGTGTGGCAGTTTATAGTGATGTCTAGCTCTGGGGCATCATGCCCCAAACATGTAGCACCATGTCCCACCCAGGCACATTATCCAAACATCTGATCGACCAGTCCTAACACTAACCTCTTAATGCTGAGCTCTAACCAATTAGGCCGCTGGAGCATATTGGAATAATTTTGGTAATAAAAAATAGAAGTAAAAAATATAGATTCAAAATATTTGCGAGTAATGACACCAAATATATGAAATGTCATAAAATAATGCACACTACATGCAATGAAATATAAATGACAAATATGTCCGGCACATTAACATAACAATAACTGCAAAAGTCAAGTTTCACCAAACAGATTCAATTTGCTTCCATTACTGAGGAATTTTAAAAATGGCCAAGTGGTTGGAAATAATTCTCTGGAAAATAATTTTTTTTAAATCTTGGACACGCATTTTGCAAAAACAAAATGTTCTTATTGGACCACACCTACACAGAATAAAAATCACAATTACCTGCAAACAAATCTCCTTAGCTATGAAAAGAAATGATCCTCAAATGCAACAAAGTTCTTAGTTTATGCGTGTCTTAAACTGCACATTTCCCTAACAAAATTTATATTTTATACTTTTTTTTCAGTAACCCATGACAAGTTATTAGTGTTAAGCTCTAAAGTGTATTACTTTGCTAATTATGATAAATTGTTCTTCTGTAATTGGTGTATTTTGTAATCTAAAATTTATTTTTACTGGTACATGTAACTATAATTTTGCAAGGGAAAGAACTCTGCAGCTACAAACACTCAATTGTTGTTGACTTCCCTTGCTTTTCTTTAGAACAGGTATTTTAAAATATAAAAAATCTGTTTCAGTTTCATTGGATGCAAAAACTATTTGTAAAATTTACTGCTAATCTTGATGACTTAAGTCAATTAATAAAGTTTTCTCAAGTTTGGCAGCAAATTTAACCAGCTAGTGCAAGATGAAAGATAGTTTCATTAATGTGAATCTTGCTCATTACTGAACTCGAGATCTTGATCAAGTTTTAACAAATTCTAACCTGAAACATAGCCTCCAGACTGGTAACAAGCTCAGCCAATCAGGTGCAAGATGACCTCATTAATATGCATAATTCAACCTCGTATTTGAACCTGTCCTGATATTTATATAAACCTCTATTCCAAGTACAATCAATATCTGATAATAAAAAAAAAGGCCTCCAGAGCAGAAAGAAGTAAATGTTGATGGACAGATAACTGACACGACTATGCCATAAACTCATTAGGCCTTATGACCAAGTGAGATGAAAACTGGTCTTCAAAAGGAATGCATCTTTAATAGTCATATTCTGACTGTGACCTCTACCTTGACCTTAAGGTTAAATAAGCAAGCAAGCATGTTGCAGAATGAATTTTTGCAGGTTCATAATTATTCATGTCAAGTATGTTGTGACTATTGTTTAGGAATTATATGCAAATGAAAACTTTGACCCAAAGCTAACCAAGCTGCTACTTCCATCTGCACTGTTATATGAATGTTAACAGAGTTGTTATTAGAGTTGTCTTCCTGAAGTTGTTAAATTTTATGTCTTTGAAAATTTTACTAGCAGGCATTTATTAAAATATTATTAAAAAATAATGATCAAAGTCAAACTTTTGAATGTTTTGAATTATGTATTAATAGACTTTGCCAATGTAGTAAAATCATGCAAGCATTGCTATAATTTATCTTCCTTTCACAATATTAAAAGCAATATGATCAATCCCAAAGTGATCTATATAAAATAATATTGCTATGTACTGGATGATACTGACTGAATTCTTTTAAATACATCTCTCCCTCCATAACATGTGAACAACAGGTTCCAAAAGTACAGAACACCGCAGAATAAATGAGGGTGCAAGTTACTGAGGGACCTCTGAAAATTAACAAATGGAATAGAGAGTCATGGGCGGGGGAGCAAGTGGTTGAATACTTGTTCAACAATCACACTGGGAATAACTTTTAATAAATACATTTCTCTAAGAAGCTTCTTCACTTTTCTTCATAAATTACCTTTATTTTCAATAAATCCAATCTCTGAAAGATCATTTAAAAATTACAATAAAAGTAGCTGTCACTGCTCCAGTGACCTAGTGGTTAGAGCATCCACCTTGGATGCGCGAGGTCGCGGGTTCAAACCCCCCTAGCCAAGTCATACCAAAGACATAAAAATGGCACTAACAGCTGCCTCGCTTGGTGCTCAGTATTAAGAGGTTAGTGTTAGGACTGGTTGTCCTTTTGTCAGGGTAATGTGACTGGGTAGGACATGGTGCTATCTGCCTGCGGTATAATACCCCAGTGCTAGACATCACTATAAACTGCCATACTGCAGACATCATAGCGACACGACAGAAAAATTGTTAAAGCAATGTTAAAAATCCAAATCACACACACACACACAAGTAGCAGTCACATATTATTATACTAAACACCCATAATCTTGTAATATTAGTTTTAAAAAATCCCTCAGTTTTCTCAAATTGTGAATCATGTACAACACATTTTCAAATAATGTCATTAAAATATCTGTGTTAACAAGAAAAGGCAAATGATAAAAAAAATCCCCATACAGTTACTTCAAACAGTTTTATAATACAATGTAGCAATTAAATAAACTCAAAGATAATAATTAGAATCAACAAGTTTATTCTAATAATCATTAATTTATTTGTCTTGAACATAATGATTTTGGCACACTGATGAAAACCCTCCTTTACCATGCCTTAACACTGAGGATGAAAAGACTACAGAGAACTCTGATAAAATAATTTTTATTATAGATTTGTAGCAGCTTACAGAGTGGCTAATTTTATCAAAAGCTCCAAAAGTATACAATATCTAAAATTTTTAGAAAAGAAAAATTTCATACATTATTATTACAAACAGCAGTGCTGTACATGACAAATACTGCATACTAGCAACTTTTTCACTAGTATCATTTTTCACTTAACTTTTGTTGTATAAATCTGACCAGTACAAAATTGTACAATAATATTAATAAATTACAATATTATTGATCATCAAACAACAATAAAGTCAGTATTAAATATTACAATTCTGCTTTCATACACAAAATTAATCTAAACCTTTTACATGTAAATCAGTTTTACTGCTTGCTGAATGGAAATGCATTTGAAAAACATGAGAATGACTTAACATACTTCTTGCTGAATTGATTTTAACATTTATCAGTAAAGTCTAACAAGTTTTTAAATGTGTAGAAGTTAAAATCATCAAAACATGAAATTAACCACCAATTAGAAAGTTCCCATGTCTGCCACATTTATTGACAAACAGAATTACACCTGCCCTGCACAATCCTTCAACAAGACCCTCCTTGACTTCCACCTTAAATGGATTGGGGTGGGTGCGAGGGGAATGTGTCAACATAATTGTTTATGTGGGTGTGTATTGCAGCTGACTGAGCAGGCATTGGTGGTCTACTGCTTAACCATAAATCGATAGGTACATAATTGATTTATAAATTCGGGTGAGAACCTTTCTTAGGCCACTGCATTCTTTAGTGCTTGCATCTGTTTACCTTGGATTTAGCAATGACTGTAAACTGGGTACAATGAATACATACATAAAGACTTAATGGTTTTACTGTTGGCAGTTCAATAATAATTAGATTAAGAATTATCTGCATTTTAAGAAATAACATCTTTTAAAAAGAAGCAGCAATGACATTATTTTCCCTTAAAGAATAAAACACCCTTAAAAAATTATTAAATCAAACTCTTGTAAATTTTGGTACTATAGCTTTTAGAACTTCAAGCAATTTGAAAAATTACTAGAAAATTTTAAGAGCTCTGCCACAACCTTTTTATATCAAAGCATGCTATAAAAGGTTACATGCAAAAATCTGATGTAATAGCAGATCAAAAATTATGTACCAACTGAGGTCCGTTATCTAATATGTCCATAACAAGATGTTATTCATTTTAACTGAGGTTTGTTATAACTCCGTTATCTAATATGCCCATAAGAAGATGTTGTTATTCATTTTAACTGAGGTCTGTTATAACTGTTATCTAATATGCCCATAACAAGATGTTGTTATTCATTTTAACTGAGGTCTGTTATAACTCCGTTATCTAATATGCCCATAACAAGATGTTGTTATTCATTTTAACTGAGGTCTGTTATAACTCCGTTATCTAATATGCCCATAACAAGATGTTATTCATTTTAACTGAGGTCTGTTATAACTCTGTTATCTAATATGCCCATAACAAGATGTTATTTATTTTAACTGAGGTCTGTTATAACTCCGTTATCAAATATGCCCAGAACAAGATGTTGTTATTCATTTTAACTGAGGTCTGTTATAACTCCGTTATCTAATATGCCCATAATAAAATGTTGTTATTCATTTTAACTGAGGTCCATTATAACTCCATTATCTAATATGCCCATAACAAGATGCTATTATTCATTTAACTGAGGTCTGTTATTACTCCATTATCTAATATGCCCATAACAAGATGTTATTCATTTTAACTGAGGTCTGTTATAACTCCATTATCTAATACACCCATAACAAGATGTTTTTATTCATTTTAACTGAGGTCCATTATAACTCCATTATTTAATATGCCAATAACCGGATGTTTTTGTTCAAACCAACTGAGGTCCGTCATAACTCTGTTATTTAATGTGCCCATAACTGGATGTTTTTATCCATATTAACTGCACATGTCAACCCTATTTTCATTTCCTGAAAAAATTACTTTTAGGAACTCACCATTGATCCAATATCAAAAAGTGTTATTTTTACTTGAAATCAGAAGTGTATGTAACAATAGACATTAGACATAAATGGAAACTGGTTATCCAACATGAACAAAGGCTGGAAATCTAAAGTTCTTTAAAATCAGTTGCAATACTCGCATCATTTCCACATGAATTTAAAGCAAAATGAAAGGAAGATTAAAGTTATTCACCAATTTATAGCTATTTATAATCTTTTTGATCTTTACAGAACAAAAGTTTTCTGCAGAATGTTTGTTTACACTGGTATAACTGTGGTGAGAAAGTAGATGCTCATCCCTTTCCTCTGCCAATCAACAAAACGATGTGCTTTGTACAACATCAGGCTAAAGTAATGGGTTGCTTGACATATTAAAATTACATTATTTTTTCTATTCATAAGATTTCAGGATGACATATTCTGATAAAAAAAACTAATTTACAGAAATCAGAAAACTGTTCAGAAATTATAACAATTTCTTTTTACGACTTGCACCATCTATTATGTCGACAAATGTAAATTCAAGGCAAGGTTAAGGTCAAACACAGCTAGAACTTTAGAAATTGGTATAAAAAGTTATAAAAGTTTGGGATGTATAATTTTTTATGTGATATTATGTCCCAGGAATGGTGAAAAATAATCAGACAATTTACTATTATCTTCTTCTAAGGATTTCTGAATGATTTCCAATGTCTATAGATAAGCTTTCTCCTTGATACTAAGATCAGAATAACCACTATCTTAATGAACTGGACCTTACATGCAATTCATCAAGAGAGATTCACTGTGGACATGAAAACAACTTTGAAATGATGCAAAATGTTTACATTTATTTAACTTCTGGTAAAGTAACATGTCAGCAATACAGGCATACCTATAAGTTGTCTTTATTATTTCTTGAAATAACTCTTATTATCTACAGATGTAACATCTTTTCATGATATCAAATTCTGTAATATATGATAATGCTAAACCCAAAGTTTTTTGGTTTACTACTTTATGCCAATTTGTTGACTTCCCATCCCCCAAAATAACAATGTGACTTGAAAATTATTATTAAAAGATACAGAAATAAAAGTGCTTTAAAATAAGTACATGTGGTTTATAAAAACAATTAAACAAAATAACAAAAAAGAGATTAAAAGTCAAATGATACCTGTGAATAAATCTGCAAATGAAAGACTAAACAGTAAATTGGTCAATGTGACAACACTTCAAAAACAGAGTCATAGCTGTCTGTTGGATTGCAAAAATGAAAGTCCTGAGCTACATTTCTCCAGTTGTCTAGCATATATAAAATTGTAGAATTAATTTTAAAGATCGATTCTAAAACCAGAACTTGGAGGTCCTGAAAGCACGGACACTCGCTACAGAGAACTCTGTTCATAAAAATGACAGTAATCATATCGCATATAAGTCAAGTCCAAATGCAAACTACACAGCCCAAGATCTGTCATCACATAATGTGCCAGCATGTCTGGGTCTTTGTAGTTTCTTAGGAGTAATCAGTAGATCAAAACAAAACAGACCCAGATCTGATCTATCACACACTATGTGATGATATATTAGGATCTACGTTGTTTGGGGTTGGACTTGACTTATAAGTAAATGCATATGGTAACTCTTCTGTTGGTCTTCATAGACATGATCACCATTATCTCTGTAGTAACAGAAATTCTTGTATTTGACTTGGTATGGGAAGTTTAGGTACACAATTTGGTAAGTATCTATACCCATGATATTTTCGTATAGAATGTCGACAGAGATCACAGAGTCTTCTAGGATTCTGGGATAGCGGCAACAACATATCACAGAGACGATTATCTCGTGCAATATCATTTCTCAACTGTCCTCTCTCATTTTGTAGGCTAAACTGTCCTGAAGCTTTAATCAAAAGTTCAAGACATGCATCATCTGCAGCAGTATTGAGTCCACTGGCTTGTATCAAAGCAGCTCTTATCAACGGAGTGTCCCCACGAATATTTTTTGAATCCGTTGAGGCATTGTACTCTAAGAGGATTTTGATAACCTCTAAGTGTCCCTTCCGTGCTGCCCATGAAAGAGGTGTATCATTGTTAAAATCTTTGACATCAACATGTGCTCCATTTTGAAGGAGATATTTTACACAAGGTACATTATTTTTGAAAGCAGCCCAATGCAATGGTGTGTCCTGGTTCCCATCGCCAGCGTTCAAATCAGCGCCATACTGCAGTAGAATTTCGACACAAAAAATGTCACGCTCTGCTGCATAGTGAAGTGCTGTTCTTCCGTACCCATCCACATCGTTGGACTGAAAAGAGAAATGAGTAATTATTTACCTTTATGTCTAAACATTCTTCATATTAATAAATTCATTTTATATAAGTCAACTCAAAGCCTTTGTGAAGAAAATTTTCTCATTTTTCTTTAAAGTACCATAAAGATAAGAGAGACAGTTTCTCTCCAATAGGTCAATAAAACTGGGAGCTAAAAAACTGAACCACTGTGGCAGCATTTACATTTAGAGTCTTTCGTAGTTGCCTGAGACCTGAGGTCAAAGAAAAAAGAATCAAGCATGGACTGAGCAAGTTACTCAATTAACACGGAGTATTTTGATCTATTATTTGAAATGATTTTAGTTAAACTACTTTTGTCGCCGGAATGGAAATTCAGTATTGCAAATTAGATTTCTCAGAGAAATACTTATCCTATCACATAAATATTAACTACTGCTACCTTCCAAATCCAGCACTCCCTGAAAGATGAAAAAATCATGCTTTACCCATCTCTATCTCATATATGCCTTAAAAATAGTATCTACAGGACAAACCCCATGTGTGTGGACTTTCCAGCTCATGTAAGCAGGGCAGGCAAAATATGCCCACTGGGCAGCAAAAAACCTGGGCAAACTCTCCCATTTTGTTCAAGTCTATCATTGAAAACTGAGAAAATAATGAAGACAAAAGGTCCCTAGAACTTATCTGCCACTCAGGCAGTGAATATGATGGCATAAGCACTGTCCCATTCCACTCCTCCAGTTCAGTTGCCAAAGGCAGTCTGAGATATTTTGGTCAGGGGATGGGCCTTTGATGCATCCCCCGCCATATTGCCTACCAATTCCATGTTGGGGTGCAAATTATAAACCTTGATGTCCAATGATCTTGATTTCAAATGCTTCTGTTTGTCTTTTATTTGTTTGCTTAAAATTGTGGACCAATCACTGCGTGAATTAGATGACATACACATCTGAGGCACAAGCGATGCATGTCTTTTATGACCATGAATCTTGTACATTTAGTACATTTAGTCATTATTGTTAACCTGAAATTACAGTGAGAAACAACTAACTAACATGCAACAACAAGATGGGGGCCCTTGTCGGCAGAGTAGTCTAAAGTGCTCGCACTTACTGATCACCGCCATCTCAACTCTGTGTGGATTTGAATCTCAAGCTTCACCAATGTGGGTATGTGAGAAAGCTTGCCAGTAGCTTCCTGCGGGTCATTGGTTCTCCCCAAGTTTTCTCATGTTCTTCCTTCACCAGTTAGACTAGCCAATATGTATAGCCTATCATATGCTAAAAAATCTCTTTAAGCCCATAACAACAATAAATACCAAAACAAAATGCAAACTACTTCAAGTCAAGCACCAAAATGTCCAACATGCAAACAATTTAATTCTGTCTGCTAAAAATATTATCAACAAAATGTGAGATGATACAAAGTCAGAGGCAAATCCATAATAAATGGAAGAACATGCAAAGATCCAGGCAAATAACAAAAAGTAACATTATACAAAATTGACTTGCAGGCAGAGTGATTTTCGGAGGTGGCTTTTGGAGGTACAGTGATGATATTAACAGTACTGCAGCAACAACTGTGGAATATATATATTGAAATGCACATTGTAGTGTCATTGGGAGGTTATTATAAATAACTTCAAAGATTTCCTTCCCATAGATCCAGTTTGTGATGTCATTATGATATATAGATGGGAAATGACAACTCTGTCTTTCCTAGAGAGCTGGATTTGGAGGCGATACAAGTTATTTCCTAGTATTCGATTAAGAAAACCACCACCAGTCTATTATTATTATTGCATTATTCTTATGGTAAAACCAGAAGGCACTTTTTTAAAGTGTGAAACGGTATCATCATTGCAAAAGGTTTCATTTAAACAAAATTGCATGATTTTGTGGTTGTCTGGGGTAAGCTTCTCATCACATATGGGGTTATTGAGAACAATATTTCTTCTCTTAAAAGAAGATTACTGAACTGTTAGATAGTTACTTTAATTACTGAATTATTAAATAGTTACTTAAATTACTTATTAAAAAACATACATGCCAACCACACCCCATGAGAGGTAAAAGCTTAATTATTGCTATTATATTATGACCATGCTAATGCTAATAAAAAAATCGCTGTATCTACATTGGTCCCTCACTATAAAGACATTCAGGGGAGCCATGCAAGTTTACGCTGCTGCAGGCGAGGTCATCTTATCCTGGGGTACAACGTAATAAAATTTATAATTCCACAATTATAAGGAAAATCGTAGTCATATCCAGGGACCAAGCCATATTAAAATGCTTTATAATCAGAAAGCATTGATCTGGACAAATCTTTAAAACATATGAAACTTTAGTTCTAATATTTCCTGCAAAGGGAAGCTTTATTGTACTGTATTTTGCCTCTGTACAATCCAAAAGGGTTACCCTTACCCTGGCCCCCTTTTGCAATAGTAGACGCAGACAGTAGCTATCACTGACCATACAGGCACAGTGAAGTGGAAGAAGTGTACCATGAAGGCGGTTAACATCGGCTCCTTTGCTGATCAGCTCTTCAACATCATCCTCATCTGGGCTGGAAAAAGCCTGCCAATTACTGATGGCTCGGATGAGTCGATCAGAGAGCTGGTAGGAGTGTTGTTCATTCTCCATTACATACCACATTCCTCAATGACCTAGGTCATATACTGAAAATAACAAAGAAAGCTTTTTAAAGGATTTTTTAAAAAAAAGCACACATGGTCATATATCTGCAAATACTGGGAGTCTAATGTGCAAAAATATGCAGGCCAGCCAAGATTTAAAAATGGCAAGCCCAGGACTATCAACACTATAATGGGACTAATATGGGAATCTTTTGAGCACAGGGTGTCCCAACTGTGGAAAACAAAAATGAAATGGCAACACAAGAAACATCAGGACCTGAACTTTAGGAATTTTCTTTTTATCCTCAACCTGCTGTAGAGAAATTTGTTCAAGAAAAAAGTGAATATAGTCTGATGTTTGCTTAAAGATGAAATGAAATAAAGTGAATAGGATATGGTTAATGCTTTCTTTTTCCAGTGTCTTGGAAAACATATTGATTTTGAATGGAATTAAATTAATATATTATTACAGAAAAGAAAATCTAATATCCTCTTTAATTCCTTTCTAGCTGCATATAGAGTTAAAGAATAGCAAGATATAGGCATTGTGAACTGATTTAGTTATAACATTGCAACGTCATGGTTACCAACTGTCTTAAGTTTTCTTTATTTTATTATAATATTAAATATTTCCCAATAAATTAGCACCACTCCGGTGGCCTAGTGGTAAGAGTGTCCACCTCAGATGCGGGAGGTCATGGGTTCAGTCCCCGGCCAAGTCATGCCAAAGACTTACAAAAAATGGTACTAACAGCTGCCTCGCTTGGTGCTCAACATTAAGAGGTTAGTTTTAGGACTGGTTTGCCTGGTGTCAGGATAATGTGAATGGGTTGGACATCATGCTACATGTCTGCAGCATGATGTCCCAGTGCTAGACATAACTGTAAACTGCCACACTGAAGACTTCGTAGCAATATGACTGAAAACTTGTTAAAAGATAAGTTAAAAATCCAAATCACACACACACACATACACACAATGAATTAGCATTAGCTGTCTGATACACACTGGCAACAATGCCTACAATGTTCCGAATTATCGCAAGGAAAATCGTATCATGATTGGGACTCCTTGTTTTCGGGCTGGAACTGCAGCTTTTTCCAAGGAAGGAGTCCTGGACTGCAACTTTTTTCAAGGATGGAGTCCTGGACTGCAACTTTAATAATCCTATGTAGAGTCCTGCATACACAGTCACTGTTGTTAAGTTGAAGTTGTTGTAGGGTTTAAGGACATTTTCCAGCACAGAGTGGCTATACATGGCAACCAGTATAAATGGTGGAGGAACAACCCATAAAAACCAAGGAAAGAACCACCAACCCATGAGAAGCTACTGGCAAGCTTTCTCACATACCCACATTGGCCAAAACCAAGACACGAACCCAGGTAGAACAAGGTGAGATAACTATGATCCGTAATGGTGAGTAATTTAGACGACTTGGCCACTCAAGGCCCCAAATAGCACTATTATCATCTTATATGTAAGACATACAAATGGCATTGTGACTTCTCTAAATGGTATAACTTAACCTCTAGAACAGCCAGCCTCTAGGAACCATTTTCCAGCCTTAAACAAATTAGTAGATGATTAATTTTTATGTAGGTAAAGAGGAATTCCCAACAAAGTGTTGTCATTTTCAAAAAGACAGAAGAATTCAAATGGGAAATAATACCTGCACATAATGGCATCTACAGTGATAACTATTGATTTTCACTCAACCTCTTAACCCCATCACCTTAATTGATTCCAAAGTCATTACATCTGGCCTAATGATAAAAAGGTTACATCTGACTTTGAAACAAATTTAGTAACATATATTCAGTATACTGTTATTTCCATTACTGTGTAATCAGTTCAAAACATTAATAAAAGACCATATGTAGACCATATGTAGTACAACATTGGAGTTAACTTTCTGAGGCAAGATGCGCAGGATTGGAATCGGTAATAGTTTCTGGATTTAGTACCAATACTCATGACAAAATGAATGTCAATTAGTCAAGGTCACTAATGTTTCTGAGCTCTGGTTCGTTGACATGTAAAGGCTTTCACGAGTTTGATATGACCTCTATGCTACACATTTTTCATCAACTTCCCATATTACACATAATCTTTTCAATGTGATATTAAATTTAGTTCAAACTGCTGACATCTGCAGTTAGAAAATCCAGTACTGAATTAGGAGATAATGAATTTAAATGCATGATGTATTCTATCAGATAAAATGCTTGTTTTTTCATGATGTCATTTTAAATAATCTTTGTGCATGCCCATGCAAATAATTTTTTTTAAATGCAACATTGAAAAGATGTCTTTATTATCTTAAATATATACTCCTTTTAAAGTAATTTTTTTATTCTAACAGGAAAAAATAAACAAACCTTTGCCTGTGTACCGTATTTGTCAGTCTATAAGTCAATGCAAAATAGAATATTGTCTGCATGTGACCTTATCAGGAAGCATCTATTAACATGAAAAATGAGCAACTGTACAATGTGTGTGTGTATGCATGATTTGGATTTTTAACGTAGCTTAAAAAAAAAATTAAGTTGTATCACTACGACATCTGCACTGTGGCAATTTATAGTGATGTCTAGCAAACATGTAGCATGATGTCCCACCCAGTCACATTATCATGACACTAGGCCGACCAATCTTAACACTAACCTCTTGAGCAGTACAAGAAATAGGACAAGAAACCCGTTTACTGAAACTAACCAATACCAATCTATGAACACATTACTATCATAAAACAACAGATTAGCGTCGAATGTGTTTAATTCATATATGTAACACTACGAAAAGAGCACATCTGCATAAAAGTGAAAGTAAATGCGCATGTGCGTGAAAACCAATCACTCCAGCATGTCAATGGTAAAACAGAGCATCAGTCAAATTATCTCAATTTTGCTTCCACTTAAACTATCATCAAAACGGAATTTAATAAGTGACATATCGAGAAAATGCTATATTTCTTTCTAATTTGTATCCATACAAATCTATCATCGATCTGACTTCGATTGCAGAGTTTACATATGTTTTCATGACACGAACTGCTTTAATTCGTCAAAATTACAGTCGATAAGAGCATAATGAATACAAACAGAAGGTGTTACCATTTTGTTTACGTTTCTTCAGTTAGTTGAAATACAGTACACAGAAATTATAGAAAGCATTAGTCTAATTTAGCTGAAGATGAATTTCACTTATTTACCAATTTTAGTTCCCATTTTTGTTTCAGGAAAACTTGGTCTTCACGTCATTTGCAAGCTGCGCAGAAATATTTTGATATCTAAGCAAATTCCTAAACTGTGCAAAAGTATTTTAAAATTACTCACAGTATTGTCAGCTGCATACTACTGTGAATCCCTCCATATATATGTAGTTCAGAATATAATCTATTTCGAGTGAAACATAGTGAAAAGTCAGGACTAACTTCATGTAAGCACCCCAAATTGTATTCCTCAATGGGGGGGGGGGGGATACTTTTCTTAGTCAGCGTTCAACGAAGAAGGCATACAATCTCGAACTCTCTGGAAAAAGATTTTATTTTTTTATTTCTGAGAAAATGTTAGAATATCATCAAATTTAATGAATTATCAACCGCTATTCCAAGAGTAATAAATATATCGATTCGCAATTTTCAAGCTTATGAGATTTTATGCTCTTTTTCATATCTCTGACAGAATGAAATAGTATCACATGCGGTTGAAACAATATTATCAGATGCGTTTGAAATAAGATACAGTAGGGAGAAAGCTAGAAGAAATGTCCTGAAAATTTATAAAATCAGATCCATATTTTTCCAGCATTTTTCGGCCTCAGAAAGTTAATAGATATAAGGTTGGGCTAACTTACAAGTAAAAGAACAAAACAATATACTGTACTTTAATACGATGCACACGATACAATATAATATAGTACGTTACGGCAGGTACTCTATTGTACAATACGATAAAATACAATACTATACGACGTGCTTCACTTGATAATTCGACAGGATAGCAACTGTATGTTGAATTCTCAAAGAGGAAACTGCAACTCATCTCTGGAGATAACCCCTGACTATATACAACCATTATCGGTTTGGTCTGGCGAAGAATATAATTCAAGAAATTGATATTTGGCAATGTCCCAAAGACAAAATTGTGATTGCCATCCTCCACAAATTCAATAAATAAATATGTAACTTCATGTAAACATCACAAATTGTATCTCTCAATTGAAGGGGGTGGGAGTTTGATACTTTTATTAGTCAGCTGTCAACGAAGAAGGCATACAATATCGAACTCTCTCTCGAAAAGTTTTTTTTTATTTCTGAGGAAATTTTAGAATATCATCAAATCTAATGATTTATCAACTGCTCTTCCAAGAGTAAGTACTATATCGATTCGCAATTTTCATATATACATTTTTTAAATAAAGGTTTTTTTTTCTACATTTTGGTTCTTATCTGCCTAACAAGACTTAGGGCGTAGTGAGCTGATTTCACCTGTCAAGATTATACATTCACTCAATGTTATACTCAAATAGACTACAATTACTTTGATTCTTTAACCATTGTAAAATGATACTCTGCACGTGCAGAACGCCCATGAATACATTTGTATGACTCACTCTCTGGATGGGTGTACTGACAACTTAGTGTGTTTCTTACGGGTTGAAGGTTTGTGACTTTACATTTATTCGTAAAATCACAAAGATATATCACTCTAATCTCGTGGTTGTACACTCTAGTCTCAATTAAAAACACGAGCTAATAAGCAAACATGGCGCTTTAAATACAGTTTCGTTTTTAATTCCTATTGAAAAAGTATCAATGCCTGATTTATTTAAGAGTAACTGCCCAGTGAATCTAGATTACGGAACCTATGTTTACATGAAAGGTTGCAATGAATGCTTAACACAAGCAAGTTCATTAATTTTTATTTAAATACATGATAAATAACGTTCAATACTCCAGTGGTATCCACAGAAGATTTAGATGTGGACAACGTCCCTCAGAGTGATGAAGATTTGGCGGATATAGGGATGGCGCGAAATTAGGACTCGAACTTCAGTTGGATTTGGGAATATCTCTGGGCGAGATATGTAGTTTCTTTGTCTTTGTAGTGTACATAACGAGATTGTAGATATTGATATTTTATAGGATTCTAATTTATTTATATATTATAATATTTACTAAGTGTCTTTACTATATCGAACTTATATATACTTTTGCGGATTTCAGTGATACAGGATTTTTCTATCGTTAGATATTCTTATGCAAATTTATGTTCGAAAAATTATCCCCTTCTATTTTGATCTGAATGATTTGTGTTTAAACCAAACGACTAGCATCCTTACATTCCTATCTTAACCATAGTTTGAATCAAGATGCATAAGACCGAAATAATAATTCAAATTTAATAAAGACATTTTACCATCAACAGTAAATCAATTCCCATAAATTATAATAAAATAGTTTATGTCGTAAGCTAAAGTGTTAGCTATTTTTATTTAAATAATTTAAGGGTTTTATTATGAGATAAGCTACTAGGTAAATGTACCGTACATACTCACTTATAAGTCGAGTCAAACTGCAAACAGCAATGATCCTGATCTGCGTATGGTATAAGGTACCTGCATATTAGGGTGCATGTTGGTGGTTCTACTGATTACTTCTACTTCTACTTCTCAGACCCAGATCTGCCGGCACATTATGCGTCGGCAGACTGTGTCTGTGTAGTTTGTAGATGGACTCATAAGAGGACACATACGGTATCATACGTCATCAGTAGCAAATTTGATTATTTCAACACCATTTGCTCTTCTATTTGTCCTTCCACTTTTCTTCATTCGCTCTTTTTGTGTATCATTCTTTCATTTTAGTATTTTTATAATCCTTATCAATGGTACAAAAGCAGAGTATGGAAAGAGGACTGATGATGTACACGTCATTGATGTATCAGATGACGGCTCGTTGAAGTATGGACGACAAAAACGTAATAAGAACTGTATGAATCTGCAGCGAGAATATTTCTAAATTTTGCACCGCGTTTTATCTTATTTCGCGGATTCATACGTCTGCACTGCGTTCTTGGATTTCTTTGACAGTTGTGTTCGGAAATAAAAGGCAGCCATCTGGATTTAATAACAAGTGTGCACGATGTACCGATCATTTAGCGCCCACAATCAATATGTATCGTCTACAAAGAGGTTAATTACCTGTATTATAATAACTATGTTTAAACCTTGGTATATAATGCCTTAGGGATAAAGGGTTTGTTTTGTTGCACAATGCCAATGAATTTTACTAATCCATAACGACTCTCTGACGTATTGTTCAATGATATAATGCAGGGGTCATGATTTCTAATCAAAGCCATAACTGTCACACTTGTTGGAAGTGGTTTCGTATGTCACAGTGTCTACACTGACAACCAATCATATTTTTGTTGGCCGAATCAAGCTATTAAAATATAAAGTATACATAAAATACCCACGACTATCAAAAGTTTATATACTGGATAACTGTCGTTGTGAAACATAATATTGTTAGTTAGTCCTGTAATAATTTTGATAGGTTTATCATACGTTATGCAACAAGCGAGGAGGCATTGCCTTGTTCGAGGAGGGACTCTCTCATGCCAAAATCGTCTCCAAATAAGTCAGTAGCCGTCCGCAGAAGCGACCTCAAACTAATGATTCTGAGGACAAATCTCAAAAAGAACTGCCTACGAAGAAAGTTGCTCTAGATGACAAGTCTGATTATCTTGAACCCGAGAGTGCTCCATCCGGTTCTGTAAGTGGTCAGTCTAAACATTATACATTAAAGCAAAAGCAGAATATCGTTAACAATGCAAAACATCTGGGAATTCGACCTAGAACGGAAAAATTAAAGATTCCGAAATCCACGTTGAGTAACTAGATGAAAATTGACTTTTCTGCAGATCTGGACTTGAACGGACATTTGCCTAAGTTTGGACGACCCATTTCATATGGACAAGCTATGGATGATAAGATAGCTCAATGGGTGCTCACTCAGAGTGACTTTTATTTCCAGTCAGTGTTGAGGGATTATGTATATATGCCAAGGAGCTTGTCTCAACATAATTTGCGGAGAGCAAATCCCATGCCAGTCATTCTTGGGGAGAGAGTATAATGAAAAGACATTGGTTTGTGCTCAGAAGCAGGACCTCTCTTGCCCAACGTTATCGCAAGGATTTGGAAGAACAGATTGCTTCGTTCCACAAGTTAGTTAGGTTTATTATTAACATGAACGAGACACCGATGTGCTTTGGTCTTGTGCCAGGGAAAACGGTGGACAAAGAAGGAACGAAAAGCGTTATGATTCGTACAACTGGAGCGGAGAAGAGACACATTATTGTCGTTTTAGCCGTTGCAGGTTCTGGCGACGTATTACCCCCAACGATTATTTTCAAGGGAAAGAGACATCTAGATCTGAAGACACCAAAAGGGTGTATTATCGCAGTTCAAGAGAAAGCATGGATGGACGAAACGCTAATGCTGCTATGGATTGAAGAAATTTATTTGCCATTCGCCAGAAGAGAGCGATCACTATTAGTTATGGACTTGTTCCGGGCTCACATCAGTGATGACGTGAAGAAACAGTTGCGGCGCGGAAATGTTGTGCCAGCAATAATATCAGGAGGCTGCACATCTAAATTGCAACCTCTTGATGTGAGCATCAATAAACCTGTCAAGAGCTGGAGCTGGACGGAATACATCAGGGATGCTACGAATGCATTAAAATCATCTGATGAAAGCATCAACTGACGGATCAAAACAGCCAGCCAACAGACTGTATTGGACTGGGTTGTAAACGCCATGGACACATTGAAGGAAAAGTGTACAATGATAATGAAATCTTTATAGGATGTGCGGCATCAGTGTCAATCTCAGCGGAAGTGAAAACGCTCTGATCAGAAATGACAAACAATTAAACAATAGGGATGATGATAGTGATACAGAATTTGAGAGCTTTTCGCTCGAGGACCTAAACAAGGCTATGGACAAGCTACTTGAAACTGAATAATATATTTAAATATATTACAGCATTAAATCATATTCCTTTCATTCTTTAATATTGCCATGGCTTAATATAAAAATGTTTATCTATCTATCAATTTATCAACATACATACATACATACATACATACACAAACACACACACACATACATACATACATACATACATACATACACACACACACACATACATACATACATACATACACACACACACACATACATACATACATACATACATACATACATACATACATACATACATACATACGATTAAGAATGTTAAATTATATTAGTTCATGGAAATTCATTATCACATTAAATAATTAGCGACCAAATGAAGCGAACTTTGTATCAGTTAAATTAGTGGCAAACACTCTGTGAATTGTACATTAAAACGACGCAGAAGATCATCCTATATTGTGTCCAATAACATAAATTGTAGAAACAAGTATAGCGGAGCAGCGTCCGAAAATTTACAAGGCATTTAAATATTGTATCCTCCCCCACCCCCACCCCCACCCCCACCCCAAAAAAAACAACAGTTTCCGAAACCACGATAAATATGGGTATACAGTCAGTAAGACCTAAATCCACAAAACATATATATCAGGGTTGATGTCTTACACTGTTATGATTAGCTTAAGGCCATTTTTGATCACATGCTACACGACAGCAAATATGTCTGGAGGCGGAACAACCTGGGAAAACCACTGGGAAGAATCACGGACCGATGGGAAGCTAGTGGCAAGCTCTCTCAAACGGAGCAGAGCCTGAGACTATATTTTCCTGTAAATATTCTATGTATTATATAATAATAAATAAATGATTTGAAGAAGAAATTGTAAGCATCAATACCCCTGACCTGTGTATTACATCATACATACTGCTGATTGCTTATGAACTACTAAAGTATTCTCACACCATACTCTTTGTTTGTACCACCCTACTGATTTGAAAAACAGAAAGAATCAAAGATATAAAAAATGCACAAAACTTAGCCATTGCATTCACTGATTATGTATGAGCACTGAACTGATTGCCACCAGAGGGCTTCAAACACTGCAGACTTTTTGATCAAAAGAGAGCTTCTTTAGCAACATGGTCGCCATATTTATTTGGGGCAGCATGTTTTCAAGCACAGATGTGATTTAAATTACTGTCTTTGAAAATCTCAGTAATTCCATAAATTTGGGATTTACATCTCTTTGAGCACGTATATACAAGAATTCTTTCTATTTATTTGTTCAAATTGTTTTAGAAATATTAGAACAAAACGTTGCAAATATTGGACGCAGATGACACAGATTCTACTGAAATAGACTATTCTAGAAATCAGAAATGGACACAGCACAATGGTTCGTTAGAAATAAAATTAGAAGTATCCGTCCATGAATCAAGGGATGGGGGTTCTAACCTGCAACAATATAACATAAAGAACCCCTGTGGACAAAGGGGAGGGTATGCGAATAATATAAATATAATATAAATCTACCTACCTTGATGCACAGGGCCTCGTATCGTTGCTTACAATTGACCTGTCATACATTACTATGAGGTCTGGCGTAATGGATCACGTGTATATAATCTTATGGCATGTGATCTGCTTCTTTATTTAGACCCGAGTTTTTCGAAATAGGCTTGAAGCAATTTCTTTAAACTTTTCCCGCTGTTAGAAAGGGGCCTTATTTAGAAACAGTATAAGAGGCGTTGAAATCAAAATCATCTAAGTAAGGTTCCCATGAGTACAAACTATTGATACAGTTTATTAACATTTGCGTGTTTTTCATACTCGGTACCCACTAGGGCGCGCCTCATTTTGCTGTTTGCGCCACAACTTCAGAACTGCACTGTTTCTCCATATTCCATTTCCATTTGATACTCAAACACCCTATACAAGGTAGCTATTTTACCTGCGCTACCTCAGGCCAGTCAAATCATGGTTTTAATCCTCATTTCGCCTATAACTTTGCACCATATCTACCATTATAACAACAACACAAGACGTCTGCAGACAACGGAACCGTCCATTCTGAATTACTCTTTTGGACAATTTACCAGTCACCCATCACTAATATTGCAAATGTACTCACATAATCGTTAGGTTTTGATATGTACTACTCATCGCAATAGACACTTATGGGACTTTGACCTGAACTCACTATAAAATTAAACCATGCCATCCTGGAATCTCAACAACGCTGCAATCTGTGACGCTTTCCCCTAGCAGTTGACTAATTAGTCGTGCTGAAGACACCGACTTCCCAAAATCAAACAAGTTATCACTTAAAAATATGAATTCCTTAAAATGGAGCGCTAGATGCAAAATTGGCTGGACGTGTTTTCTTCCACTTTTTCTTTCTGTTATTTAGATAATATCCAAGAGCCGTTGTAAAGAAAATCCTCTTAGTAGAGGTTCAATTAGTGCCAACGTTTGATACAATCTATGAACAGTTTCGTGTTTTTTTATACTCGGTACCCATCGTTGTTTCCTATCGACGATACTCGTCAGGACTTCCTTCGTGGGTGAACTCTGTCGCACAGTGATAAAATATCAAAAAGGGTCCATTGTCAGAATTCTCTAAAGAGAAGACGTAGAGGCCCAACTATATACGTAAGGTATACTATTCTGATCGCATGTGTTGTGCTCGACCTCTTTCAGCTAACCTTGAATTCGTGGAAATCGTCTTGACTAATTTTCTTCTAAAGTTTCCTACTGTTGGGATTGGTTACTCTTTATCGACTGTCAAGCAGGCGTTGAAATCCAAATTCTCAGAGTAAGGGTTCAAGCATCGCAAAGTTTGGCTGCAATCTGTTCACAGACTATAACGGTTTTAAATACTGCTGGTATCCATAGAGACCCTCTAAGTTTTCCGCTTGCATTAGACAAACACTGTCAAAAATACTTTGGGAGTCAAATATAACTCTGTTTAGAAGATATCGTACAATAATAAAACTCAAGATCATTTTAGTGGTGAACTATAGAAACCAGATATGGACTGAAGAGGTAATCTGCTAATGGACTTTGTTATAACTATCATATATTAATCTCTGGATTCCAAGAAATCGGGTCTACGAATTTTCTTTAAACTTTTCCTACAGTAGGAAGAGATCCCTAACTAGATATTCTCCGAAAGGCGTTGAAATCGATATATTCTACTTAGGGGTTCAATAATTACAATATATTCAATCGATCCAAATTGTGCGTCTTTTTCATACCAGGTACCCATAGGTTGCCCGATTTTTCGCCGATTCCTCTCGATGAGATTCATCAGGAATTCTTTCGTGGCTCAACACTATCCCCTAGATATAAAATGTCAGTGAAAAGTCCATGTCAAAACTCTTTAAAGAGGAGACGTATTGGCCCACCTGTATAAGTAAGATATTATGTTCTTGCCGCATATGCTGTATGCTGGAAATCGTTTAAACAAATTCTTTTAATGACTTTGGCTTATGTTGGAACAGATTCCGGAATAGAAACTGTCCATCAGAAGTTGCAATTAAAATCGTTTAGGTACGGGTTTAATTCGCACCAAGTATTATTAGATTTGACTCACACTCAGCGTGTTTCATACACCTACCCGTATGCTTGTTTACCCAGCTCCAAGGACTTCAAGACAACAATCGACGTCAACTGAAAGTTTCCTAAACCCGTAGATATTTTAAGTAGCTTTTTAGCGAATCGAATAAAAAAGGGAATAGGGAAAATCTTAAAAATGAATCATACTTGTGAAGGAAAGGGTAGAGATATTCAAAACAATTATAAATATAAAGCAGTAATTGATTACATAAATGAAACAGGTCAGAAAGGTGCTATGGTACTTTTCGACCAAGGAAAAGTTTTTGATAGATTAGAACACAACTAAACACAAAAAGTTTTAGAAAAATTTGGTTTTGGAAAACAAATTCAAAGGTGGACCGAAATCCTGTACAAAAAGGTAACCTCAAAAGTACAGGTAAATGGCTCTATCACGAAAGAATTTGACATACAAAGATCGGTGATGTAAACCTGCCCACTGTCTATGATATAATATGTAATAGCGATTGAAATCATAAGCCATAGGATAAGAAACAAGAACGAAATTGAAGGGATAAAAAATCCCCAACTTACGGTATGTGTTCAAAATGCTCCAGCATGCAGATGATTGCACCAACTTTATAAGAGATACCAGATTCTACCAATACCTAGTAGAAGAATTTGAAAAATTTGGTAAATCTAAGATAAACCCTGATAAAACAGAAATATTAAAAATAGGCAACTGGTGGGGTAACCACCTGGTAATTCCACCACACCAAGTGAAAAAGAGGGTAGAAGCACTAGGAATTTACGTTGGGAAAAATAATGGTGAAGAAAACTATAAGAGTATGCTGAGGAAAATAAAGGAAAATATAAACATCTGGGCACAAACGCCATTATGCATAATGGAGCGGGCCCAAGTGGCCAAAACATACTTCTGATCGAATATGAACTACATAATGAAATCAGTAGATACAGAAAATAAAGTATTGAATAGAATAAACAATGAAAAAATAAACTTTATATGGGGATTTAAAGTAAACTACATAATAAAGGAAACTCTGTATAGATCAAACATAAGAGGGGGCTTAGCACTACCAAGCCCATTACTACTAAAATGCGCAAATATACTGAACAGATTCAAAACGATAAATGCAGACCAAAGACTCCATGGGAAGCTATATATATATATATATATATATATATATATATATATATATATATATATATATATATATATATATATATATACATATACTGGTCTGGTTTTACTAAAAACATTAGATGTAAAATAGAACAAGAAAATTGGGGGTTAATTGGCCAAGAGTGTGGGGGCACAGGTCCCAAATCAAATCACTAAAATTACAAAGCCTAATTTTTAAATACCTTCACAATGCATGGCTAACTGGGGATGTTGCATTAAGGAGACATATGATAAAATCAATACCAAATTGCCCTCAGTGCAAAAGAGCTTATTTTACTAAAAACCATGCAATCACACAATGCGAAAAAAAGGAAATACCAAATAATACAATTAATTATAGAGATCTGCAAAAGAGAACGGTACCGAAGGAATAACATACTCTTCCTAGATGGAGATTTTGACAAAAGCACAATATTCAAGGTCATTGAATACATAATTGAGATCAAGATGGCATGCGGGCAAATAATACAAATAAACAAGTAGGCTTAATAAATCTATGTATAACTTGTATGGAGAGTGTGTGAGACACCATGAGGGGGGATGGGAGGGGGAGTTTTGGTTTGCTACCCATTAGGGGTGTGCTACTGCCAGTGTGCGGGCCAGAGCCCCCACCTCATCCGTCAACGCAATTATGTGTTCTCACTCTCTTTAAGCATCCAAATTATCAAATTAAGAGCCAATTTAAATCCCGTTGGTACTATCTCAAATTTTAAAATTTTAAAATTACTGAAATAAAGAAAAGGAATGGGGGGGATGGGAGAAGGTCTTCGGTTTGCTACCCATTATGGGTGTGCCACCGCCAGTGTGCGGGCTGGAGCCCTCACCCCATCCCTTAACCCGGACCTAAATTAAAATGTACTTAAGTTTTATTAGGGTTAAGAAAAAGAAACCAATGGATTGGACAGGGAATCTATGTGGGGGAAAGTACGAGGCAATAACGTTATGGGACTATGTCACATGGCGCTACGCGAAGTGAACAGGCCCATGAAATAGTCTGGGAAAAACACCCCTCGTAGAAAACTAGCAGACTATACACAAAAACAGGGGAATAGGCAAGTTGGCAACTAATAATCTTCTATACCTTTCTTATCTAAATATACAGCTCCCTTACTGTATAGTTCTTTTCCCTCCTATTGGAAATTTCTTTAAACCCTTTCGGATCTTTTGGTTAATAGGTTAAATAATAAAGAGGCGGCCAAACTCGAGTCGGGAGAAATACAGTTAAATAAAGAAAGTGTGGACCCCCACTCGAGCACAGCCTGCCTGATTCTAGAATTTAACTAATGCGAGGAACGACACATACCAATACGCATAAAAAACAATAGGTTTATTTTGTTAATCACAAGCCTGTAGTACACCGTTCACTCGCTGGAATTCAAAAATATTAAATAAAATTTTAAATCTCTAAATTTTATCAAAATTATTAAATGGATCTGCGATATCCAAATAAAAATATATATTAAGACAACTGGGATGAATTGAAAATGTTGTGCTGTCCCTACACGAAAACTAAGTAGCACACACAACATATAGTATATATACACATAGCACACACGGGATGTAGGAGACCTTTAGCCAAGGTCAACTAAGAACTCGGCGGGGGGGGGATTTCAAGTAAGGTGATAGAAACCGAACTCGGATGAACAACCGTAGAGATAACACTAGGACATAACAAATACCCCATCAAAAATGTATTAAAATTCCTTTTGGATCAAAATTCTTTAAAAAAAATTAAACAAACAACATACCTGGTGGAAACAACAACACATAAAACACCTTTTCTTTTTTTTTTTGGATATGTGGGGTGGGATGGGTGGCATCTGTCTCGCCCCCCCCCCCCCCAAAAAAAAGAGTAGATATTTGAAAAAATTCTTCTCTAAACACACTATGACCACGTAAGAGAAATCTCCAATTTCACAATTGTATGTTTTTTGTGGTTTCACGTTTACTTGAGTCATTAGTAAATTTTTCTAACACAAATAATAATATTTCGCGAATGCACAACAGGATGCGACCCCAACATCTAACACAACTAATTAGTCTTACATCAAATTACTAATTATGTATACCCACCAATATCCTAACCCCTTCCTCCATGTAGTCCATGATTTGTCTCTAGTCAGCTTTATATAGCTGGCACCAAAGAACATTCTTATTTCTCTAACTGGATTAGAATAACACCAATGCATGCTCTGACGGGTTTTTAATCTTTAATAAGTAAGTTATAACCAATTACTTGTGGAACTGTGAATAAAGAATGAATACCCGACTGGATGTGAATAAGGAATACGTAACTAAATGTATGTAGAAATAGGTCTATCGGGAATAAGTAACTGGTTACTTTTTCCTTATTCAATCAATAACTGGTTACTTATTCCTTATTCCATCGGGAATAAGGAATAAGTAAGGGGGCGCTCACCAGTTGTTATGTACTTTTAAGAGTGACGTATGTATGGTGAAGTTGCTTGCATTAAAAACATGCACAATGGAGAGAATGTTGGCATACCTCTATGCTACATTAATGTAATGTGGATGATATTTCTTGGGATATTGTACATTTGGAAATTGTACATGATCTAAGCACACTGCTAACTAAAATGGCTGCTCCCTTGCACTAAAAAATGAGCCTGAATTAGTCTAAAGTACACTATCCATAGCAGCTATTAAAATAGGGAAAATTAATTTTGCCAGACTAGACAATACCAGCTTCTGCAAGTGCAATGAATGAATTACCAAATATATAAAATGTAAAAAGCGTTATTGGCTCATTTTTTATATACAATTTACCTCTGAAATTCGGAAAGTGAAAATTACCAAGTGGAGATAGAACTTTTTTTAAAGGTGCACATCGTGGGTAAGGCCAAGCTGTATACTCTATAACCCACATTACACTCATCAATTATACACCAAAATAAAGGAAATTATAGGTTCTTCAAACTATATCTAACATATACAATGTCATTTGTTAAATAGCCAGTATAACCAGTGAGGAAAGCCGGGGAAATTATTAAAAAAAAAATTCTAACCTTATGCAAAATACGAAACTGTAGAGCGCCACCTGACCAACTTGATGTCAATATTTTATCAGGGACTACTGAACTCCAATGACACTCATGCGGCTTTGACTTGAATTCACCAAAAGTAAACCATGGCATCATGGAAACTCACTAACACTTCACTCCGTGACGTTTGCCCCTAGTAATTAGCTAATTATTTCGATCGGAGGACTGTACTCCCAGCACCGACTTCCCATAATCAAACAAGTAATCACAAAAATGTAAGAAATCCTTAAAACGGGACGCTATAAACAGATGCGCATACTCCAAATTTATTACAATATCTTAATGTACAGGTTGAATGTCGTGAAAATCGAATAAAATCAGGATGTATGTTTATATCTAATAAAATCAGGATATACGTTTATGTCGAATACAATCAGGATATATGCTTATGTACAGATTCGAGCCTAGCAATTTTAATGTAACTGTGTCAGGCTAGACTGTTCGATGCTGCCGGCAAACCCAGGTTAGACACACTAACGCATGGATGAAAGGACGAACATGAACAAACCTAAATGCAGGAAAAGCGATATAATAAAAACGAAAGTTTGTTACATGGAAGCAATGTGATGTAATAGAAAAAAAAATTTGTTTGCATCCAAGACCGTATATTACTCTGATACTTATTTTAACATTTGTTTTCACACACAATTACAGTAGATACCACCCAAGTGGTTTTGTAATCATGCACACTTATAACAGATATCGCGAAAATAGTTTATATTCATACAAAATTAAAATAGATATGGCGAAAATAGTTTAGTTTTAGTGTGCCTCGCTAGATATATGAGTCAAAACTTCAGTACGCGATCAAAAGTGTGTCCGCGATCAAGTGTGTACACGATCAAAGTGTGTACGCGATCAAAGTGTGTACGCGATCAGAGTGTGTACGCGATCAAAGTGTGTACGCGATGAAAAGTGTGTACGTGATCAAAGTGTGTACGCGATTAAAGTGTGTACGCGATCAAAAGTATGTACACGATCAAAGTGTGTACGCGATCAAAGTGTGCACGCGATCAGAGGGTGCATGAGTAAATGATTGAATGCTATTATTTCCTATAATATATGATGTAAAATAAATTGCAATCTATTCTTCAGTTAGACGTAAATAGCTTTTGATGGACATAGAACACGATTATGAATAGCCTTTGATGGAAATATAACCCGATCACGAATAGCCTTTGATGGACATATAACACGATTATGAATAGCCTTTGATGGACATAGAACACGATTGTGAATAGACTTTGATGGACATATAACACGATTATGAATAGACTTTGATGGACATAGAACACGATTGTGAATAGACTTTGATGGACATATAACACGATTTTGAATAGACTTTGAAGGACATAGAACACGATTGTGAATAAGCTTCGATGGACATAGAACACGAGTTTGAATAGCCTTTGATGGACATAGAACACGATTGTGAAAAGATTTTGATGGACATAGAACACGATTGTGAATATAATTTGATGGACATATAACACGATTTTGAACAGACTTTGATGGACATAGAACACGATTGTGAATATAATTTGATGGACATATGACACGATTTTGAATAGACTTTGATGGACATAGAACACGATTGTGAATAGCCTTTGATGGACATAGAACACGATTGTGAATATAATTTGATGGACATATAACACGACTGTGAAAAGACTTTGATGGACATATAGCACGACTGTGAATAGCCTTTGATGGACATATAACACGATTTTGAATAGACTTTGAAGGACATAGAACACGATTGTGAATAGACTTTGATGGACATAGAACACGATTGTGAATAGACTTTGATGGACATAGAACACGATTATGAATAGACTTTGATGGACATAGAACACGATTGTGAGTAGACTTTGATGGACATGGAACACGACTGTGAATAGCCTTTGATGGACATAGAACACGATTGTGAATACACTTTGATAGACATAGAACACGGTTGTGAATAGACTTTGATGGATATAGAACATGATTGTGAATAGTCTTTGATGGATATATAACACGATTATGAATAGCAATTGATGGACATATAACACGATTGTGAATATATTTTGGTGGACATAGAACCCGATTGGGAATAGACTTTGATGGACATAGAACATTATCGTAAAAAGACTTTGATGGTCATAGAACACGATTGTGAATAGACTTTGATGGACATAGAACACGATTGGGTATAGACTTTGATGGACATAGAACACTATCGTGAAAAGACTTTGATGGTCATGGACCAAGATTATGAATAGCCTTTGATGGACATATAACAAGATTGTGAATAGCCTTTGATGGACATATAACACGATGGTGAATAGCCTTTGATGGACATAGAACACGATTATGAATAGTATTTGATGGACATAGAACAAGATTGTGAAAAGACATTGATGGACATAGAACAGGATTTTGAATAGCCTTTGATGGACATAGAACACGATTGTGAATAGACTTTGATGGACATATAATACAATTGTGAATAGTCTTTGATGGACATAGAACACGATTGCGAATAGACTTTGATGGACATAGAACACGATTGCGAATAGACTTTGATGGACATATAGCACGATTATGAATATCATTTGATGGACATATAACACGATTTTGAATAGACTTTGATGGACATAGAACACAAATGAGAAAGACTTTGATGGACATAGAACACGATTTTGAATAGCCTTTGATGGACATTGAACACGATTGTGAATAGACTTTGATGGACATAGAACACGATTGGGAATATACTTGATGGACATAAAACATGATTGTAAATAGACTTTGATGGACATAGAACATGATTGTAAATAGACTTTGATGGATATGGAACACGATTGTGATAAGACTCTGATGGACACGGAACACGATTATGAATAGCCTTTGATGGACATATAACACGATTGTGAATAGACTTTGATGGACATAGAACACGATTGTGAATAGACTTTGATGGACATAGAACTCTATTATGAATAGACTTTGATGGACATAGAACACGATTGTGAATAGACTTTGATGGACATAGAACTCTATTGTGAATAGACTTTGATGGACATAGAACACGATTATGAATAGCCTTTGATGAACATAGAACACGATTGTGAATAACCTTTGATGGACATAGAACACGATTGTGAATATAATTTGATGGACATAGAACACGATTGTGAATAGACTTTGATGGACATAGAACACGATTGTGTATAGACTTTGATGGGCATAGAACACGATTGTGAATAGACTTTGATGGACATAGAACTCTGTTGTGAATAGACTTTGATGGACATATAACACGATTGTGAATAGACTTTGACTTTGATGGACATAGAACACGATTGTGAATAGACTTTGATGGACATGGAACACGATTGTGAATAGACTTTGATGGACATGGAACACGATTGTGAATAGACTTTGATGGACATAGAACACGACTGTGAATAGGCTTTGATGGACATAGAACTCTATTGTGAATAGACTTTGATGGACATAGAACACGATTATGAATAGCCTTTGATGGACATAGAACACGATTGTGAATAGCCTTTGATGGACATATAACACGATTGTGAATATAATTTGATGGACATAGAACACGATTGTGAATAGACTTTGATGGACATAGAACACAAATGTGAATAGCCTTTGATGGACATATAACACGATTGTGAATAGACTTTGATGGACATAAAATACGATTCACTTTGTTGGCCCTGACCTGATATACTAAGAAAGTTTTGCGAAGTCATGGCCACTAGAATGATCCCAATTGCAATAAATTTTACATATCTGGTTTCCCCTGGAGATCAGAAGCAGAATACCTTATCAGAAAAGCTACAATTATGCGGACATATTGAGGACCAGAAGGCCACTCCTGACTTCAAAGTATTATTATCATTAATAATCTCTAAAATAGAACTAGAGGTGTGTGTGTGTGTGTGTGTGTGTGTGTGTGTGTGTGTGTGTGTGTGTGTGCCATTCTGCCCACCGTTAGTGAGATACTAATATTTTACATGCTCTGTTGCGAATTTCAACCAGAGTGTAAGAAAGAATTCCTTTCTCCCTGGCATTTGCTTTTGTGCCTTTTAGAACATTTCATCTGTTTACATTATCAATTAGCGGAATTTGCTTCCACTCTTAATGTATGTATTGTTCTTGTTACTTTTCAAATCATTCTTTGGGGACGAGGGGGTATGACATTTTTTTAAATGACAGCTAAGTTTTATGTATTTTTCTAGTATCTTTTAAAATATATACCGGAGGGCAAATTTTGTTTAACATATCGCCAAATGTCAGTCAAACCCTAGCACCCGAATTACTAATGCTATTGGCTGCCAACCATTACCATATTTGTAAATGATGTCATGAGTCCTGTTATTTATAGATACACCCTGGATGCTCGTCAATCAATATGGCCTAATGGTTATGACCTAGTCAGATGTGACTGTATATTACATATAAATGCAAATCATCATGAATGCATACTGTGAGTGCATATTACGTATAAATGTAAATCGTCATGACTGCATACTGTGACTGTATATTACATATCAATGCAAATCATCATAACTGCATACTGTGACTGTATATTACATATAAATGTAAATCGTCATGACTGCATAATATGACTGTATATTACATATAAATGCAAATAATCATGAATGCATACTGTGAGTGCATATTACATATAAATGTAAATCGTCATGACTGCATACTGTGACTGTATATTACATATAAATGCAAATCATCATGACTGCATACTGTGACTGTATATTACATATAAATGCAAATAATCATGAATGCATACTGTGAGTGCATATTACATATAAATGTAAATCGTCATGAATGCATACTGTGAGTGCATATTACATATAAATGTAAATCGTCATGACTGCATACTGTGACTGTATATTACATATAAATGTAAATCGTCATGACTGCATACTGTGACTGTATATTACATATAAATGCAAATCATCATGACTGCATACTGTGACTGTATATTACATATGAATGCAAATAATCATGAATGCATACTGTGAGTGCATATTACATATAAATGTAAATCGTCATGAATGCATACTGTGAGTGCATATTACATATAAATGTAAATCATCATGACTGCATAATGTGACTGTATATTACATATAAATGCAAATCATCATGACTGCATACTGTGACTGTATATTACATATAAATGTAAATCATCATGACTGCATGTGACTGTATATTACATATCAATGCAAATATCATGACTGCGTACTGTGACTGTATATTACAAATAAATGAAAACTATCATGATTACATACCGTGACTGTATATTACACATAACTGCAAAATCATCATAAGCGCATACTAATTCGATTTATAATCCAAAGGACATGTTTTCCATATCAACCATGCCAGTGGTGTGGTATTTATAGGTTACTGCATTTGTATGGGAAAATACGAACGAGTTTTTCGAATGGAAATACTGCACGACCTTGGGAGTGCAGTATATCCATCCGACAAAGCGAGTTCATATTTTCCCATTCAAATGCAGTAACCTTTTTATTATATGCTAATTTTTTAAATTCTACCGAATGCCTAATTATATTAACAAAATACACTACACGAAACAAAGTAACCGAATGTATTCCGCATTCCAAAACTAAATATACAAGAGCATATTCATCATTACATAAAAACAACATTATTAATACTCACATAACTCCGCCCAGATAAATTTGAACTTAGTCGCGCGCTCGACATAACTTTCGAAAGAAAATGGCGTGTTTAGTTAAAATTGAAATTTGGAGTCATATTTTAAATGAATGTGCATTGCAAAAACTTTTCCATTTGATCTGGAATGAATAGATTTGTGTATATTTTTTTCTCGATTCTATGAAATTTCGTATTATGAACTGGACTTGTATGTGACAATTCCACATGAAATACAAGGGACTGAAGAAGCTAGCGAGAAGCGTGTTGACATCTGCAGATGTGTTTCGGTTTCTGCCATTGAATGTTTGAAATCATAATGTGGGAAAAATATGAAGTCTTTCAATTGCAATTATCAAAAGACGCTATGTAATTTAATGCTTATTTCATTTTGAGTGCAGTAAGGAGGATGTGATTGCACGTATCATCGAAATTACAGTACAGTTTCGAAATGTGTCATCAAGATTGAGAACCTATGACATGGCTCATGTAATTCGGATTTATAGAACTAAGAAAGTACATTTTGAGGAAATTCAGGATGTAAAACTGTAAGTATTATTTTTGCCATTCTTGTCACAAGCTAAAGAAGACAGTATATGACTTGTTACTTGTATGTTATTTGTAAGGACCCTTTCTTGCGTCTGTTGTATGCTGTAGCTAGCCTACATCCGAAACATTGTATCAACGCGGAATATGCCAAAGCAGCTGGTATGTGGCAGTCCACGAAACATCTGTTTTAGTTCATTCAGAAACAAATTTTAACAACCACAACGTAAAGCGCCTCTTACGCGAGTGTACATGATTTGTTTACAAATCAAACGTGCTGGCGTCTGAGTCCATTGTTTGTTTAGAATCGAAAGTAGTTCCTTTATGCACGTGAATGCTATATGTGTATTGGCGCGCGGGTTCAGTATCGGGTACTATTGCACGATTCTGATAATGTAAAGTTAACGGGGGAAAAATGAGCATATAATAACAGTGGGTTAAGTGAGATCTTTTTACTTTATTTTCTATTCGCAAAAGGAGAAGCGCCAATCTATGAGAATAATCAGTCAATGGACTATATTACACATAAATGCAAGTCATCATGCCTGTGAGTGCATATTACATATAAATGCAAATCATCATAAATACATACTGTGACTGTATATTACATATAAATGCAAATTATCATAACTGCATACTGTGACCGTATATTACATATCAATGCAAATCATCATAACTGCATACTGTGACTGTATATTACATATAAATGTAAATCGTCATGACTGCATAATATGACTGTATATTACATATAAATGCAAATAATCATGAATGCATACTGTGAGTGCATATTACATATAAATGTAAATCGTCATGACTGCATACTGTGACTGTATATTACATATAAATGCAAATCATCATGACTGCATACTGTGACTGTATATTACATATAAATGCAAATAATCATGAATGCATACTTTGAGTGCATATTACATATAAATGTAAATCGTCATGAATGCATACTGTGAGTGCATATTACATATAAATGTAAATCGTCATGACTGCATACTGTGACTGTATATTACATATAAATGTAAATCGTCATGACTGCATACTGTGACTGTATATTACATATAAATGCAAATCATCATGACTGCATACTGTGACTGTATATTACATATAAATGTAAATCGTCATGAATGCATACCGTGAGTGCATATTACATATAAATGTAAATCGTCATGAATGCATACTGTGAGTGCATATTACATATAAATGTAAATCATCATAACTGCATACTGTGACTGTATATTACATATAAATGCAAATCATCATGACTGCATACTGTGACTGTATATTACATATAAATGTAAATCATCATGACTGCATGTGACTGTATATTACATATCAATGCAAATATCATGACTGCGTACTGTGACTGTATATTACAAATAAATGAAAACTATCATGATTACATACCGTGACTGTATAGTACACATAACTGCAAAATCATCATAAGCGCATACTAATTCGATTTATAATCCAAAGGACATGTTTTCCATATCAACCATGCCAGTGGTGTGGTATTTATAGGTTACTGCATTTGTATGGGAAAATACGAACGAGTTTTTCGAATGGAAATACTGCACGACCTTGGGAGTGCAGTATATCCATCCGACAAAGCGAGTTCATATTTTCCCATTCAAATGCAGTAACCTTTTTATTATATGCTAATTTTTTAAATTCTACCGAATGCCTAATTATATTAACAAAATACACTACACGAAACAAAGTAACCGAATGTATTCCGCATTCCAAAACTAAATACACAAGCACATATTCATCATTACATAAAAACAACATTATTAATACGCACATAACTCCGCCCAGATAAATTTGAACTTAGTCGCGCGCTCGACATAACTTTCGAAAGAAAATGGCGTGTTTAGTTAAAATTGAAATTTGGAGTCATATTTTAAATGAATGTGCATTGCAAAAACTTTTCCATTTGATCTGGAATGAATAGATTTGTGTATATTTTTTTCTCGATTCTATGAAATTTCGTATTATGAACTGGACTTGTATGTGACAATTCCACATGAAATACAAGGGACTGAAGAAGCTAGCGAGAAGCGTGTTGACATCTGCAGATGTGTTTCGGTTTCTGCCATTGAATGTTTGAAATCATAATGTGGGAAAAATATGAAGTCTTTCAATTGCAATTATCAAAAGACGCTATGTAATTTAATGCTTATTTCATTCTGAGTGCAGTAAGGAGGATGTGATTGCACGTATCATCGAAATTACAGTACAGTTTCGAAATGTGTCATCAAGATTGAGAACCTATGACATGGCTCATGTAATTCGGATTTATAGAACTAAGAAAGTACATTTTGAGGAAATTCAGGATGTAAAACTGTAAGTATTATTTTTGCCATTCTTGTCACAAGCTAAAGAAGACAGTATATGACTTGTTACTTGTATGTTATTTGTAAGGACCCTTTCTTGCGTCTGTTGTATGCTGTAGCTAGCCTACATCCGAAACATTGTATCAACGCGGAATATGCCAAAGCAGCTGGTATGTGGCAGTCCACGAAACATCTGTTTTAGTTCATTCAGAAACAAATTTTAACAACCACAACGTAAAGCGCCTCTTACGCGAGTGTACATGATTTGTTTACAAATCAAACGTGCTGGCATCTGAGTTCATTGTTTGTTTAGAATCGAAAGTAGTTCCTTTATGCACGTGAATGCTATATGTGTATTGGCGCGCGGGTTCAGTATCGGGTACTATTGCACGATTCTGATAATGTAAAGTTAACGGGGAAAAATGAGCATACAATAACAGTGGGTTAAGTGAGATCTTTTTACTTTATTTTCTATTCGCAAAAGGAGAAGCGCCAATCTATGAGAATAATCAGTCAATGGACTATATTACACATAAATGCAAGTCATCATGACTGTGAGTGCATATTACATATAAATGCAAATCATCATAACTACATACTGTGACTGTATATTACATATAAATGCAAATTATCATAACTGCATACTGTGACCGTATATTACATATAAATGCAAATCATCATAACTACATACTGTGACTGTATATTACATATAAATGCAAATCATCATAACTGCATACTGTGACTGTATATTACATATAAATGCAAATCATCATAACTGCATAATGTGACTGTGTATTACATATAAATGCAAATTATCATAACTGCATACTGTGACCGTATATTACATATAAATGCAAATCATCATAACTACATACTGTGACTGTATATTACATATAAATGCAAATCATCATAACTGCATACTGTGACTGTATATTACATATAAATGCAAATCATCATAACTGCATAATGTGACTGTATATTACATATAAATGCAAATCATCATGACTACATGTGACTGTATATTACATATAAATGCAAATAATCATGACTGCATACTGTGACTATATATTACATATAAATGCAAATCATTATAACTGCATACTGTGACTGTATATTACATATAAATGCAAATCATCATAACTACATACTGTGATTGTATATTACATATAAATGCAAATCATCATAGCTGCATAATGTGACTGTATATTACATATAAATGCAAATCATCATAACTACATACTGTGACTGTATATTACATATAAATGCAAATAATCATGACTGTATACTGTGACTGTATATTACATATAAATGCAAATCATCATAACTACATACTGTGACTGTATATTACATATAAATGCAAATAATCATGACTGCATACTGTGACTATATTAAAACATGCTTCTACGTAAATTTGAGAATCGTTCATTGAATATCAAAAGTAGATTATTCAAATCTTATTGCTGCACTATGTATTGTGCTCCTCTGTGGACAAACTTTATTGAATGCATGAAAAGAAAACTAGTTATTGGTTATAATAATAGTCTTCGTTTTCTGTTAGGTCTTCCTAGGTGGAACAGTGCCTCCAACATGTTTGTAAATCATAATGTATTCAGTTTTGATGAAGTAATGAGAAAGTATGTATTCTCAATGATGACAAGAATATCTAATAGTAAGAACTGTATATTGAAATCTCTTTGGAACTATGACATCCATTTAAATTCTCATATTATTATAGATGGAACAGATTACTCTTTAAATGTGCCATTCAATTTCATTCTTAACACTGCATGGCACAATTAATTGTTGTAGATGGATATGTACACTTGTATGTATGATATATATGCTTTTTATGTTTACAATGTTTTTACTTTATAATTATATTTTAATTTAGAGGTATGGACTTTGTAGTCTGAAATAAAGAATTCTTATCTCTTATCTTACACATAAATGCAAGTCATCATGACTGCATAATGTGACTGTATATTACATATAAATGCAAATCACCATATGTGCGGCCCTTTTTTTTACCATTGATGATTTTTGACAAATTCAGTATATATTAAAATGATCAAAACTATTTCAATCTGGTAAAGTGTCAAAATAAATTTCACGATTTGATGTTATGAGCTCTAACGATGGTTCAGTTCTTTAGACAAATTCTTATTTACAGCAGTATGTGAACAGCAGGGCACCGTTTTACAAAACCGAGTGCGCACGATATATTCTTACCGCTTTGATTACGGTTGTTACACTAACAACAATTACGTATGTTTTCAGTGTGTGTGATTTGGATTTTTAACGTAGCTTTTAACAATTTTTCAGTCATGTCGCTACGATGTCTGCAGTGTGGCAGTTTATAGTGATGTCTAGCACTGGGGCATCATGCCGCAGACATGTGGTATGATGTCCCACCCAGTCACATTATCCTGACACCGGGCCGACCAGTCCTAACACTAACCTCTTAATGCTGAGCGCCAAGTGAGGCAGCTGTTAGTACCAGTTTTGTAAGTCTTTGGTGTGACTTGGCCGGGAATCGAACATACGACCTCCTGCATCCGAGGCGGACGCTCTAACCACTAGGCCACCGGAGCGGTTCGTATGTTTTCTATAAGTTACCCTTACAATTTCACAAAACTTTATGGCAAGTACCAGGCAGACGTAATTGGCGAATTTTTTCACAAGTATGTTTGTGGAGAGAGAGAGAGAGAGAGAGAGAGAGAGAGAACGTGACTGGATAAGAATTAATGAAACTGTTGATAAAACATATTGATGTGTGTAAACGTAATGGAAAATGCACACATAAAACACAGGCCATTGTAATTCTATCACTGTAGCAAGTCAATGTCAGAGAATCGCCCGGAAAGGGAAGCGCATATATATATATATATATATATATATATATATATATATATATATATATATATATATATATATATATATATATATATATATATATAGTATGTACTCTGTATCAATGATATACCACGAGATGTATGAATTTTTCATCAAAATAAACAAGGCTTGCCCGAGTTTCCCTTTAATCTTCAATGAAAAATTTATACAACGATTGGTATATCATTGATACAGCGTACATACTATACATATATTTTATTTATATCACATACAAATACGCATATTTGCACTTTGAATGCTCATGGCAACTGTGTATCGACCGAGTGAATGAATTCCTAACATCCCTGCGATTGTGTTCGCAACAAAATGCAGTTCTACGATTTTTCTTCTTGTTCACAATCGCATTTGCAAATTAATAAGTTGATTGTTTTCTTTTTGAGTTTCTGTTTTTATTTACATTTATCGAATCAATATAAGACACACTCGTGATTTAAACATAAAATATGGTTTTATGAAGAAAGTAGTGCATTTCAAACACGGTTAGCTTTTTGAACACTGAACCTACACTGGAAATTAGCGTGGAATAGAAACTAAGTGAAATGTCGAACCAACAAGAGGTAATTAAAATATTTTAATATATTGATAGTTCATCTAAGCCATTGTTCTGCTTTAATTAACGTTTCTAAAAACTATAAAAGTCTCTTCCCCCCCCCCTTCCCCCCCCCCCCACCTTTGGACGGCTTGGTTAACATTACCATCATTCATAGGTCCAAAGACGTCGTCGTATGACACAAGCGAAAATCCCCAACGCTCGTATTTTTATGGATTTTCGCCCTTATAATGCAGGGGGTGGGGGGCGATCAGTTGGATATTATTATATTTAATAATTAATATTCGATTCTTCGAACATTATAATAGGTTTAAGAAACAACAACAAATGATTAAAGCACAATACAGTATGTGTGCCTCGTAACCGACAAATTTAACATATAGGACTAGTGTCGCTGGCTATTGTAACTATGTTATCATTGATATTATGAACACTGTAGATAGATCCCATGGAAAGCGTAAACATACCGTTACGACGAACCAGATTACTGTAGTTCACTTGGTACAAGTTCAGTTTTAATGTTTTTGTCCAGCGCAATATGTTTTTCTCTCTCACTCCAGATTTGTGCTTATTTTGTCATTTACGCACGAGAGGGGAATGGAAAAATGAAAGGATTCCGACGAAATTGTGTACCATTTTAATGGCATTTAGAAAACAGGGACTATGAATACTTTTTATCGTTATTTTCACACGTCATTTATGATTAATGAATGAGTAGAAATTAATCATTGATTTATAGGTCTGCGGTTGAAAGAATAATTATATATTCGTATTATTGCGCCATGGGCGGATCACAATTTGATATACCAATGGTATTGGTATATCAATATGCTTTATATCAACACTTTAAATACCATGCTATTTTTAATGTATGTGGTATATATATATATATATATATATATATATATATATATATATATATATATATATATATATATATATATATGCCTCTTACCTACGACAGATCATACGCGAGTATTGGCACCATATTGAACTGTCCGAACGTCTCAAGTATATAATTCAAGTTCCTGTTGATACGTAATGTAGACCTAAAAATATATTGTTAGATTCAAACAAGAGCACAGTCAGGTACATACCGTTGCAGAGACAAGGGTTGCCTAATTTGAAAACATATGTCCGAGACCAAATATTTCAGAAGTTCGACAACAGTATTTAACCACACGATCAATCACAAGTTAGGATGTCGCGCCATTGACACAACCTATCTTTTGACATGCAAGATTTTTTCATTCAATATGTTGGTGAAACGATTGATTTCAGAAAGAGAATGAATAATTACAAAAGCCACACTCGCAACAAAATCAACTCGAAAGTCGCCATCCACTAGAACTCGAATGGGCATTCATTCGAGTCCCTCGAGATGTTACCTATCGGATCTAACCTGGGGTTGATGGACACAACGCACACGTAAGAAACGGTACTAGACACTACAATTGAAAACTCATGGAAAATTTGGTCTAAATGAAAATAAATCTAACCTTTGTGTTACAGTATTACAACCAGTCATCACATTTGCACCGAACGCAAATTCTGTGCTAAAACACACTCAAGTAAATACATTTATTATTTTTATCATCATTAGTAGTAGTAGTATTCCGACACACATTTATTTTAACATCTTTCCTTCAGAACCTCCTTGCATAATTCTAATAGGATATCATGTCTTTACCAAATCCGGTAGATGGCGTTAATCTCTCGTATTCCCTTTGTTCATCACATAGAATTTGGTCAAAACATACTGGTTCGCTGTGTGATAGACACAAGAACCCGCACGTCACTAATTTGTGCACAAGTTTTGATTGCTATTAATTCAGTCATGCAGGAGTCAAGAAATTTTCATAGATTTTGTGTTAAGTGATTGTTTTGTATATGTAAGTTGACTCCCCCCCCCCCCCGACGAAACCCCTGAATAAACAACGAAATATTTTAATAAATCAGATATCCATTAGTTAAAAGAACTGGGATAAGATTAAAAACATCCGTTGTGTACCCTGTAAATAGTTGTGTAGAGTACCTATTATCTTACCGTATAATATGAATCATATAGTGTGAACAAGAAGAAATTCGCTATACGCATATGAATAGTTAGAAAACACGCCTATTTACGTTTTCATTAATCTTGATATGTGATAATAGACTACCTACATTTTCGTATACAGATCAAACACTTGCACATATTCCCTGTATTGATTACCTGCAGAACAAAAAAGTACTCCGACCTTAATTGTAATTTGCTAATTGTAAACAATTAATGTTCCTTTCTCGTAGCTCGATGGAATTGAAATCAACTACATGTAACGGTGTAAATATACGGACTGGATTTGAATAATGAGGCTCGAGCCTGTTTCAGAATATTGCTTAATAAAATAATAAACAACAAAAACATATTTCATGTAAATTATAATAATGACATAGAAATTCGATTAATTTGGATTTAAAACATAGCTCGTGAGTATAAAATCTAAAGAGGTCAACTTAAAAGTCTTACGATGTCAACTTAATTTAACTACATGTAGTTACTTTGTATCCTTTATGTAATGTAATACCCAAACTTTCATTGATTGAAAGACAGTATTGACTTTTTATATGTCTAAATGGTTCTCATTTATTTACTTGACCATTTACATTGGAGTCACTATAAAGGGTTGAATTGACATTTTCGGGTCCAGGCGATCTTTTCGAAGTAGTTGCCACGAAGTGTAACATAAACGATCTCTGTATGATTCGTATTAACTCAAAACACAATTCAAAACAATTCGGAACATAGATTGCATTTTAAAGAAAATAACCACACACACACACACACACACACACACACACACACACACAAATTCCGAAAAAAGCAAGACTTTGCGGAGTAAACTTTTATTATGCAGAGTTAACGCGAAATCAAAGCTAAAGTTATAAAACCCACGCAGAACTTTATTTTCGATTTCGTTTTAAACAAGTTAGTAATAAATCCAAGTGCTTTTTTGGGGTGGGGGTGCTTTTGGAATCAGTATGTAATAGTCGCGCTCAAATTAATTGTCCTTCTTATATCTACCAGAAATGCATTATTTGAGTCTTTGTAAAACCTACATGTACAGCATTATAATTATTCATAAATGACATTATTTGTAATCCTACTATTGGTATCTGTTAACCTATTCCAAAGCGAACGAGTTTCTGAATCCAGCCCCCTCCGTTTCAAAACACACACACACACACACACACACACACAACTGATGAGAGGGGAAAATGAAGTGTAGGTAGCCGAAGAACTCCAGACGTTCAACCATTTATCCATAGTAAATGATAACGACGGGGGATCAAACAATGGATTGCATGAACCGGGGAAGGGTATATTCCCTGTAGAATTATGTAAATGAGTCCTTACACGTTCTCAGATTTAATTACCTGAATTTGGCCTTGACAGCTTCATGCCTTGAAGAACTCGTAAAAATATCAATCATAAAATCTGGTGTATGCTCTTATGTCTCCAAATGTACACTTCGGATGAAAATAGAGAGACAAAAGAGTATTTACCTGTATTTACTCTGTACTGTCAATGGACACCTAAGGAGGTCAATGGCCATGGATGAGTAATCGTAATTATTAACCAAACTTTATATTCGAACTGGTTTAGAAATCGAGGGGCACTGGTTGAAAAGGTAACACCAGGTAGTAAGACTGAGTATTCATTGCTCTTAAGGTAAAAACGTGTATGGATCAGCTGTAGAAACGGAGGACCATTCAAGAAGTTCACAGAAAGCAACAAATAGATTTTTGAGTTTCAGTTGCTGTGAGCACAGGTAAGCTTCTCTGTGTGTGAGTGGGACGGGGGTGGGTGTAGGACAATTCACATTTATTAGTATATCAATTACTATATAATAATAAAACAAAACTTCGTATGAGCGAAGAGGTTCTTTATAAAACAGGAGTTTTCACCGGTTATGGGCGAATTACTTGCTCTTTGTAGCAATTTTTGAATGTGGTTTTGTCAGTGCTGCTAGTCTCTTACACTAGCATACGCACTTGTACAACAGCAACAACAGCAACAATAACAAAAGCAACAACTGATATTGCTACTAAGTTTAATTGTTTTTCACGATTTCATTCCAAGGCTATTATTATCTTTCATGCTAAACCAATGATATCGACATGTACAAAGTGACGAAAACGAGACTACAATATTATTTTTATAATAATAATAATAATCATAATAATAAAATTAATAATAATAATAATAATAATAATAATAATAATAGATTCAGTTTAATTCATAGAAGTATAATTCTAATAAGACAGTTGTTTTTAATAAGGTAACTGATTCTTACACATTCTCGTACGAACATATGTTACACACTACGAGAATATACAAATATCAATTTACAGTTCCACCCATGTAAAAAG